>JAEQBH010003753.1:0-292880 GCA_016808115.1 Tetrastigma voinierianum
AAGAAAATGTCAAAGAATTTATAGAAGAAAAACTTAAAAAGGCAATAAAAGAAGTAACTCCATACAAAAAACCTTTAGTTCAAAGTCCTAAAATAACTCGATTTTTTAGCCAACATACCATAAGTTCATTAGGAAATATAGTATATTTAGACTTAGTTTCTTCAGAAATAAAACAAAAAATTTTAAAAAATAAAACGATAAATATATGCATTTAGGAGTAATTTTAATAGGTATAATTGGACTTCATAGAAAAGAAATAGGAGCACTTAAATATTTAACCTTTTAGATACTAGAAATAATTCAATAAAGATTCAGCTCTTTAGCTAAAAGTGTATAAATATGAATCAAAATTATGCAGTTATAGGTTGCATCCCACAGTTTTGTATAGATCTTAGGGAATTTACTGAAAAAATAAAAATAACCATAAATACAAAAGGATATGATATAAAACTTGGTAGGAAAAACCTTAGTGTAGCCATAGGATTTATTGGAAAAACAACAAATGCTTTAAGTTTAAAATGTATGATGGAATTTGATGATATAGTAAAAACTTTTGGTAGTAAAACTGTAAATATGATTGAAGCAAAACCTTTAGAAATAAATTATTTATTAGGAAGAGAATGGGAATTACCACAAATAAATAAACTAGAAACAAAATATCCAACCGCTCAGTAGTATATATCAAAAATAAAAGATGGAAGTGTTAGTATATAACTTTTGAGATTACAAAACTATAAATATCGAACCAGAATCTGATAGTGAAATTGAATCTGTACATGTTAATGTAGTAAACATAACAGAACAAGAAATTGTGTTAAATATAGAAACTGTAGAAAATTTATATAGAAATTCGTAATTGATTGATAGAATGTTAGAAGAATTAAAATCCAAATTACTAGATGAACCAATAGATCAAGAAAACTTTATAGACATAATTGTGTATTTAGATGATCAAATAATTTCAAAACTTTATCAAACAAACCTAGTTAAAAATTCTTAGATAGAAGTAATAAATCAATTTATAATAAACCACATATTCTAGAACAAGAAGAAAAAATAAATGAAATAACTGAAATCTCAAAAGAACATGAAGAAAAATAATAAAATAAAATAAAATAAAATTGAAAGGAATTTGTAAATGTAAAAACAGAAATAGTTAAACAAGGCTTGCAATTTAAAACAAGAATAGAACCTTCTAGTAGTTATTCACAACCAACAAATGAATATAGAACAAATGGACCAATTTTAGATATATAGACACAAATTAGTAATCTTTAGAAAAACCATAGAAAATCGGGAACACCTTAAATTTGATGTGTAATTGTAGCTCTGAAACAAACAAGAAATATATGAATATTGTAAAAGAGCTCGAGGAACTAGACATAATTTTTTAGGAACATGAAACAAGAAAACAGTAGTTATTTTCAAGAAGTTAGAAATAATTTTAATATATCTGTGTTCATAAACCTTATAAAATTATATTTTTTAGGAATAACCCAAGAGGATATAAATGAAGCTGTACTATATCTTTATAAGTTTGAATAGTTAAAATTATGTAACCTTAATATGAACAAAAATTTAGGAAATATGCAATTCTTGCTAAGATAGATAGAATACCTGAATATTTAAAGAAAATACATATTAAAAATACAAGGACAAGTAGGTATTAGATTATGGAATGAATTTTCAACTTCTAAATACAAAAACTCTCCTTATATAGGAGTAGAGTAGAATTTGTAAAAAACTGGTTAGAAAAATAATGTTTGAATATAGGAGAAAAAGTCAAATAAAAGAACAAGATTTAAATAGACAACTTTGTAGAATATTAAATTTAGGAGAAAATTTAGATTTAGGATGTAGAGATAGATATAGGGAATATAGAAAACCCAAAAGATATAAACAACCTTTTAGAAAAAAATCAAGAACTTATTATAGAAACCAACACTTTAATACAAGATATAGAAAACCTAGAAAATATTGGATAAAAAGAAGAAGAACCAATTATAGTAAAAACCAATGTAAATGTTATTTATGTGGGCAAGAGGTCATATAAACCCGAATGTCCCGAACTTAAAAAATTGCCAAATGAACTTAAATAGAAAACCCAAATTAAAAATTAATTTAATAAAAGAGTATGAAATAAATAGTGACAATGAAGAGTTAATTAGTGAATTAGATTTTTGAGAGTGACACCCTAGTATATATAGCTTAGAAGATGAAATGTACAATTTCTTTAGTTTTAAATAATAACTTTAGAAAATTTTGTAAAGATTGGTTAAGTAGATAGATTTATATAAATGAATTAATTATTTATGACTAACTTTTTGTACATAACTAACTTTTTGTGTACAAGAATATGGCTCAAAGGAGAAATTCAAAAGCAAAAACTTTTCAATTTGGAACCCTTAGTTTAAATGAAGTTTTAAACCCTAACCTCAATTTTAGTCTTTGTATCTCAAACCTTTTGAAGAACATAAAGTTATTGTTGATAACCTTTGGTCTTTAAAACCCCAAAACTTTCAAAACCAAAATTTAGAATATGCTTATGGAAAAACCATTTCAGCTTTAGCCTAACATCTTCAAAAATTACAGAACTAGTTTATTGTTTTAGAACCGAAAATTCAAATGCTTAAAAACCATGAAAAACAAGAAAACCATATTAAGGATTTAGAAAAAAAGTTAGAATCTTTGAACAATGTCAACAAAACCGATTTAATTAATATGATTAGAAAATCAGATCTTCTTACCGAACAGTTTGAAAAACTTGTAATTAAAAACAAGTTCGGATATGATATTTATAATAATATAGAATCTTTCTTTTTAGATAAATATTATGAAAAAGTGTTTAAGAACCAGTGTATATTATATGAACAATTTAGAACTAAAAACAAGTGGAATTAAAACAGATATATGCTTCCATGATCCCGATTTGTTTTTCGTTGTTTATTTAGCTTATGTAAATATGTTCCTTTAGATGAAAAATTATTTAGAACTCATCCCTCGAATCGATGGATCAAGTATTTTGAAAACATATTTTTAACTAGTATTTACTGCACCTAATAATTTTCCTGAAAAACTGAAAAATATTGTTGAATAACTTTTTAGAACTGAAAATCATGTAGATATATCTTTTGAAACTATACCACCTTTATTTAGAACTGATGGAAGAATAGTACTTGCTTATTATCATGTATATATAAAACACAACAAGAACCTTTAATACCCCAACAACAACCTGAATGGGAAATGACCCGTTCAAAAGAATTTCTTGTATATTATAATAGGTTTAGAGATTTTCAAATTTTTGATTTTAGAAAAACCAGAAATAAAAATTTTTATCTTATTGGCGAAACCCCAACCATGTCAATTTGGAGAACCAAACCGTTAGAAAAAATTTTGAACCCAAAAATTTTTATAACTTCTGAAGAACTAGATTTTATTAACCAGCTTTGGGCAGATTCACCAGAAATGTCATACGTCAGTGATGACGCAAACTTCTTGGAAAGTCTAGATGCAGAGAGCTATGCAAACTTGGAAAATGCAATGGAAGGATAATGAAGACATCAAATCCTCCAATAGTAGTCAACACTTAAAATCAAATTTCAGGTTTTGCAACTAAGCTTATTCAGCTCACTAGGAAGACAAAACGGAAGAAGAGAACGTGTTAAATTCTTGAAACCATGAAGAAAAGACAAAAAGTCTTATTGATGTTACTTGTCAACTTTTCATTTATTAAGTATTTATGTAAATAGTTAAAGTGTATAGGATATCAATTGTCCTTTGAAAACACATGTATCATTCATTTAATGTTTAGGTAGATTTTTTTTTACTTTTCAATTTTGTCTTTTAGTTTGTAAGAAGTCTATAAATAAGGTCTTTGTACATACGTAAATGGCATGAGTTTTAGAAAGAGTTGAGAGTTTGAGCAATAGTGAGAGTTGAGAGTTTGTACAGAAAGTTTGTAATCAAAGTTTGAAGAAATAATATTGTAAGTATTTCATTTCAAATCTCTTGTGTTCTTACTTTTAATTTCTTGTTAATTTTATTATTATAAAATGATGTGGTTTTGAAAAATAAGGCCTCATGTGCCCACTGTGCCCAAGAAAGAGGTCAGCCCAACGAAACACCCAGGTCCCTAGAGCTAACCCAAAATGAGAGCCCAGTCCGCTTATCCTAAAGAATGATAACAGGGGTAGTTGGGAAAGCCCACGGCCCATAAGCAAAACTGAATCCTTTCAATATGGAAAATAGAATAATCCCCAATAACGTCTTATCCTTCAAATCAAACTAAATCTCACCAGTAAGGAAAGAAAGATAATTCACGATATAACAGCTCATCATGCAGATCAAGTCGGATCCCCCCAATAAGGAAGGAAGATTATCCTAAATAAACTCGCTTCTTTTCGCACGTCCTTTATCAATCCAATACCGATAAAGTCAAGTAATACCCATCTAATGGGAAAGAATCCTATTCACCATCCAACTGGGAAAACATATACTATAAATACAAGGCCACTCCATCGGTGAAAGGTACGCAAACATACGCAACACATTCACCCTCTAAGCAGTCTATCTTTTCTCTAAGAAAGAAACTGACTTAGGCATCGGAGTGGCTACGGGCAAAGCCCCCGCCGACCCTTTCTTTTTCTCATTCTCAGAGCAGGCCTGATTCAGAGATCACAAGTCAAGAAATACGTACACCAGCCAAACAGACCAAATTTTAATCGCAAAGATCATTCGCCCAACAACCCCCAACACACGCCCAGCCCACCGGCTGAAAACACCGCTGGCGCCGTCTGTGGGAACGGCGCCTCTTTACAAATAAAGATCGATCACCGGGCCATTAATGGTATCAACTCTAACACAAGCAAGAGCAACGCCATCCACTCAAGGATGCAGGACTCCGCCAGCGATAGCTGCATGTACCACCTCCCGATAAGTTAGAACAATGCAGCTAACACGACGAGGTGGAGGCACTACCACTAATCAACATCCGATAGAAGAGTTAGAACAACTCACCGATAGATGCGATTTACTCCACGAGGCGCGACAGACCAAGAAGGCCAGCGACATTCCCCTCATGAAGGACAACACAATCTCTGACTTTGAGGAGTCAAACAGCAGATCCAAATGAGCCCGGGGCACGGATCTACATCTAGCCTCAGAGAGGAGTGGCAACTACAACACCGGGGCATGTCGGGAATGAAGAAACCACGCCACCTCAAGAAGGGACTGAGAGCAATCATATGGAGCAGAGGTCAAGAGCCTCCAAAGAAGAGTCCAACCGCAGGGAAGGAAGCTGTAAGAGGATCGCGCCGACACTACGGACACCTTGGTGCAAATGTGACCGAGTCATCGTTACGCTCAAGGTGCTCCACTTCCTCTTCCGAAGAAAATCTAACGCCAATGCGGAAGCATTCGATGGCGTCGCAGATCCCGCCGACCACCTCAATACTTACAAAACCAAACGGAGCGCATGGGTATCAGATCCCAGGCGGCGCAGAGCCGCTACCAATACTAAAAAGGCCTGTACTTTGGCTCGTTTAATGTGCTTCCGCCTTCATCACCTCCGGCCCAGAATCATCCATTGTGCCTCATCTCCCACTTCATCGGATCCGTAACGCATGCAGTGCCAGTTACCATCTATCGACCATCGCTGCGCTCGCAGAAAGCCCGCAGCAACACGCGGTGCAGGTTCAACGCCGAAGTTCCTAAAGATAGACCTACCTCGATGAAAAATTCGCGATCACTGCATTCATTGCTGGGTTAGGGGTGAAGTCGAAACATCTAAATGCTTCCATCCGAAGAACCTCGCGTTAATGGGCCGAGGTGCTCAAGCAAAAGGTGAAGTATGTCAATGGCGAAGAAGCCCTCATATCCAAAAAGGAAAGCTCCTTAACCCTTAAAGAAAGAAGCCAGGATCGACAAGCGATCAGACTGAGCCCAAGAGGTTCCAAAGAAAGACGCGTAACCATCCCCGCATGGAAACCTCGAGATCGCGCCAGTCTACAACAACCGAGAGACATCACGCATCCACCTCGGCGGTTCACTCTTAACAGCCTCAAGATCACAAGTCTTGCACAAAGCAATTTAAACGAACAAATTCTCGAGTGGCCAACCTAAATGAAGTCGACCGCCACTAGAGACAATACTGTGGCCAAGGTTCCATAGGATTACGGGCATCACACGCATGATCAGATACACTAAGAAAGAAATAATACTTAATACGGCGTGGTATCCCGACCGCTCTTCATGAAGCACCCAAAATCAGCCTCAAAATCAAGCTCTAACCAGGGGCTGCCCAAAGCTCGCAGCTGGCGCCACCGCCCTCGACAGACAACAACCAGCACCAGCGTACCTCAGAGAAATCCATGTGATCTCAGCATTCAGAGGAGGGGAGTCCACCGCCAGAAGGCCCATCTCAAGCGCAACATCGTCAGGAGGCGGAAAGATAAGCAAATGCTGTCTGCCGCCGCCGACACGCCCATTACATTCTCTCGACTGTATCCGGGAGGGATGCCGCACCCAGCATGACGACCCCTTGGTAATTCGAGCAGTGGTGGCCAACAAAGCAATCCATCGGGTCCTAATTGACAACGGGAGTTCAGCCGACATCATTGTCTCCTCGGCCTTTGATAAGATAGGCATCGGAAGGGAGAAACTGAACCCGCCAAGACTAATTTCATGCAGGTTTCTCCTCGAGAAAAAGCACCCGCGGGCTCGATACAATTAGTGCTCACTGGGAGACCCTCCCGCCAAAGCAACGACGACAAAGAAGATCTCCTCAACAGACGCCCCATCCGCCTATGGCCATGCCGGCAAAGGCACTTCTCAATGCAAGAAGGCCATTCCCTCCGCTACCACATGATGATCAAATTTCTCATGTTTTAGGGAATTGGTTCGAGGAGACCAACGATGGCCAGGAAATGCTGGTCAAAGATCCACATGAAGCAAAAGGCGCCGAGCACATATAGCTACCGGACGAGCTCAATACGCGCGACGAGGTGCGGCCAAATCCCTCGACCTAAGCCCTCAAAAGAGCTAGAATCCATATTGTTGGATCTACGATCGAACACTGCATACATCGCTTAACTTACGTATGGCCTCGTAAACTCTCTCACCACTTCTTTGAGACGTAACAAAGACGTTTTCGCATGGAAATAGTGATACGGGAGGAAATCACCCTGGCGCAATCACACATAGGCTCAACGCCACCCCGCCTTTAAGCCAAGCCAACAAAAAGGAGAAAGCCATGCCAGCGTAAAGCTATCAACTAGGAGGTTTGAGCACCCTCCAGTGAGCAATCGAGAGGTAGAGTACCTCAGCAAAAGCCAGCCAATACCGTGAGATAGTTAAAAAAAAAAAAAAAAGCGCACCTGGCGCGGCATTCTGCATCGACACCGTGACATCATCAACAGCATGCTCAAAAGACGCTTTTGCTACCGATCGACCTAATCATGATGCCACAGCCGCTATGAATCCCTTAGTTTTATGGATGCCTCGACCACAAACCCGATCACGGCGCCGTCGATCAAGAAAAAACCTCATTCATCACAGGGCAGGGAACCTATTGTTATTGTGTGATGCCCTTAGCTCAAAAATGTGAGCTACTCATCAGGTTGCGAAACGTGGATGTACCAAAGAAGATAGTTAGGACTACCATGGAGGTATATAGATGACATGTCGGGTAAATCCATCACGCCGAGCTCCACATAATCAATCCGTCGGCGCGCCTGCATCCCGAGTACAACATGAAGCTAAATCCAGCCAAATGTGCCTTCAGAGTATCAGCCGAAAAATTCCTAGGTTTCATAGTCAACAACCGAGGGATAGAGGCAAACCCATACAAGATAAAGGTGGTACTGATAGATGCCATCACATATCAAGCACAGCGAGTCCAATCGCCCGATACGCATGGATCACGCTTTGCCGATTCGCGTCCTGTATTAGTGATAAATGTCAGCCTTTTTTCCAAGTTTTAGTTAGGCCTTTCAATGGGATACAAAATGCGAGGAAGCATTCTCAGCATTGAAGGCGACTTCGAGCTCACCCTTTCGCTCTAGTAAGTCCTGATCAAGGGTTCCCTCACTCTATACATAAATGCTTTCGCATTCTCGACCAGCGTTGTCCTCGTTAGGGACAAAGACCGAGTACAACATCCAGTTTATTATTGCAGCCGAGCTCTGAGAGGAGCGGAGGAGAGGTATCCTAGGATGGAGAAATTAATCCTCATCTAGAACTGAAGGCAATAAGCTTCCGGGCCTCTTATTTCCAGTTCATACCATCGTGTCTCAATATTAATATGTTCATAAATATGGCCACATAAGCCGTGAGACCCTCAGAAGGCTTATGAAGTGGGCTATAGAGCTGCTGAAGTTCAATAGATTCGATATGTCGAAACCGGTAAATAAAAAGGGTAGGTCCCAAATAGACTTCTGCCACGACCACCTCAAGAAGGCTCGATGAACGCTCAAAACAATGACCGACCTCCTGGCTATGAAACCATCGTAGATGGAACCTCAAACGCACAAGTGAAAGCGAGCAGTCTAATCCCGACCTCCGTAAGGATTGACATTGAATACGCACTTAGATCCTGATTCCAAGCCTCCAACAACGAGGCCGAGCATGAGCCATCATACTGAAGCCTCAACCTAGCTCCATTCACTGAAGTTGACCACCCAGAGGTCCGTGAGCGACTCCCAAATTGGCAGAAAGACAAAATAAATATCCCACGGCAAAAGTGGAAGAATGATCCTATACCTCAAAAAGGTACGAGACTTATTGAAGAAGTTCGCGATGATCCAGGTCAGATATATCCCCAAAGCAGAGAACTCCCGAGCCAATGCCTTAGCAAAACTAGCGATAGCCTCACAGGAAGACCTCAGTAGGTTAACGCTTGTCGAATACCTCGCGTATCTTCTATAGATCTCTCTGCGGACGTAGTTGCCCCCTGGCCGAAGTCCGAGCCGAGTTGGATGGAGCCTATCTGGGATTACATAATAGACGGACGTCTACCCGACGACCCAAAAGAAGCAGCTAAAATTAGGACAAGGTCGGAAAGATTCACTAATCATAAGGGAAGCCTTTATAAGCGAGGTTTCTTCACACCCATCCTTAAGTGCATCGCGGGAAAAGACATTGAAAGATGTGTTAAGGAAGTAATAATGGCGTATGAAATCATATCTGAAAGCCCTGGGCATTGAAGGTGACTACCTTAAGTAGTGGGATACCACTCGGCCCATAAATACTCGTGACGTGACCGACCTAGTCGTAAAGATGCAAGATTTGCCGACATGCCAAGATTTCGCCCGCATCCAACCCCCGACATCAATCACAAGCCCATGGCCCTTTTAACAAATTGTTCAGATACATCACCTTGCCTATCAGCGGCCATGCAAGTTCATATCATCATGTTATAGATTACTTCACCAAGTGGGCTGAGGCTGAACCTTTAGCCATAATCACGGAACAAAAGATATGCAATTTTGTGTGGCGAGCCATAATATGTAGGTTTGGCATCCCAAGAGCCCTGGTATCAGACAATGGAAAGCAATTTGACAACGCCAAGTTCGTGATTTACACAGCTCTAATTAAGAATTATTATTCGCCCTCAAAGATTACCTACGGGCCTAATGGTCGCGTAAGTCATCGCACTAGCTAAGGTGGAAGCCTGAAGACCAAATCGAAGATCTTAAAGGTGCGGGTAGAATACTTCCCGAGGTTTTGCATGCGGGCCCACAGACTACACGTCTCGCAACTCCAAAGAAACCCCATTTGCTCCCAGCCTATGGCAATCAAGCAGCAAACTGGCCGAGGTCGGGATAAAGTCCCCAAGAATCGAACTGGCAAATGTGGAACACAATGCACAAGCTCCGCCAAACACCATGAAAACAGAGCGGTGTCCTAAGGCGCATCAAGCACTACCAAAGGAAGACGGCAAGGTACTACAACAAAAAAGTCAAACCCAGGAGCTACATGCTGGGTGACCTAGTCTTGAAGAAGTTCCTGCCAGCAAGGAAGAATCCAAAGACACGTAAAAACTAGGCCCTAATCGAAAGCCCCCTACATCATCTCGAGTCGCGACTAGGAAACTGACAGCCCGCATGCAGGAGGGAAAATTCTACATCATGCATGGAATGGAGCATCTTAAGCGTTTACAAGTAGCCCTGGGCTTGTAATCTCAAATAAAAGCATTATCCACGGTGACTTAACAGAGTTTGCCGGCATAGCCGACATTGCAAATAGCACAGCCATAGAATGCGCAGGAAAATTAAATATACCAGAATGTGAAAATTCATGATCCGAAAAGAAAAAGTCTCTCTTTATTCCAGTCAAAATTACATTCAATTTGCTAACAAGAGTGCTCATCGACACATCTGGAAGTATACATTACGTAGTTCCTCAAAAAAAAAAAAAAAAAGAGAACTTTAGGAAGAAAAGAGGAAAGGAAAACGAGAAGAGGAGAAGAAGAAAAAGGGATGGAAAGAGTTTGTGCGAAAGGAAAGAAAAAAAAGGAAGAAAGGAAGGAAGAGAGAATGAAGGAGAAGGAGAAAGAGAAGAAAGGAGAAGAAGAGAAAGAAGAATAGTAATAGAGAAAGCGGCACAAGAAATGCCGCCTCTCCGACACATTCCCTAGCACGGCTAGGAATGGCCATGACTTAAGGCGGAGATCAGTGGAAAACACAACTCCCACAAGCGAGGCCCAATAAAACCGAACCAGAATCTCCTGTGCGGATCCCACAAAGACGATCAAGCTCGACGCTTCATCTCGCTCGCATCTCGGCTATGCACCGTAAGGTGACAGAGTGGCCGTGCAACCCATAGTAAGGAAGCCGCCATTTATAAGAAGGCCAAAGCACTCGGAAATTCGCGCAATCGTTTCAAATTCTCCATAAATCAGCATTAAAGACACTTGCATCTTTGCAAGAAACTTAGAAGTCTAATGGTTGCACGCAAACGACCGCTTCCTCGGGACGAGCTCAACTACTCCCGCACAGTCATGCAAATCCCAAGAGTCGATCACCAGTTACACGCTAACAAGGCCTCAGCGTTCTGAGAGCTCCGGCCATCACTTCAAGAGTTTGGTTTACTCGCACAAGTCATGCAACCTAAGAGTCGGATCAGCTCAGGCTACATCGCCAACAAGGCCTTAGTGCTAGGAGCCCAATAGCTCACTTTGACGAGCCTACCATCACCCGCACGTGCCACGCAGCCCTAGAGTCAAATCATCTCAGTCGATCGCCAACAAGGCCTCGCCGAGCTCCAGCTCACTTTGAAGAGTTCGTCTACTTCCGTGATAGGCCACGCAAATTATCGACACCAGCCTGGCTCGCCAACAAGGCCCGCTGTGAGCCCAAGAGCTCACTTTAAAAGAGTTCGCACTCGCAGACAGTCACGGAACTCAGCGAGTCACGATCGCCACAGTTATATCACCAACAAGGCTCGGGCCACAGATTTAGCAGTCACTGACGAGCCTCCCGACCACTGGGCATGCCATGCAAATTTAGGAGTCGATCACCAGTTGACGCCAACAAGGCCTCGGCCGAGTCTGTATTTCACTCTCGAAGAGTCCCGTTGCTTCGATAAGCCATGCAAACTCAATAGTCGATCATCCTCGGGTTGGATCGCCACCAAGGTCTCAACAAGACGGAGCCCGCAAGTGAGCTCACTCAAGAGATCGTCTACTCCGCATAGGCCACACGCCAGCCCCCAAGAATCATATCAGCCAGTCGATCCGCCAACATGGCCTCAACGCCCGGAAACAACACGGTCACTTCACGCCTGCTCGCACAAAGCTTACTTAAACCCAAAGAGTCGATCAGCTCAAGTTAGATCACTGGGGCCAAAGCTATCCTCAGCCACCTGAGTCAGTGAAACAATTTAAATGAGTTCGCCTCATCTCCAGACAAAACGCTTCAACCAATATTCTGATCACTCGCTACATCGCCACCAAAGCCTGTAATTTCAAGATTTCCACAATGGGACGATCTAGCTCTGAATTGGCTCCTGATAAGCCATGCAGCCAGAGCCTGGGTTTAGCTCTGACCATTCAGCTCACGATCATCGGTACAACGAAGAGTCAACGATCTAACTCAGTGACGTGTTACTCGTGAGGTCAATCTGAATATCGTTTCACTCACTCTACCAAAGACCGGAGCCCAATGTACTCGTAATGACGAGTTCGACAGACTCGCACAAAAAGCCATGTCAAACGCCCGGCCAGCTATTATCTCACCACGAGTCTACCTCAAATTTCAATTGAAGAGCTCAAACACCCAACTCAGGATAATATCGTATCGTGGGCTGAGTCAGACATCTGAATGATTGCCTCAAATACCGGAGCAAGTAGCCTGAATTGATTTAGTCGCAATTACTCCCATCGTGTCACGGAGCTTAGAGTCATTCAGCTCAGCCATGCGCTCTAGGAGTCGGGCCTACCAAAGCATTCAAATTTCATGAGCCCACTAGCCTCCGCTTAGAAGAGCTCAACCAATTCAACTCAGACGCGGTTACCTCGTGGTCGGCCTCGTACCGCATATCTACCACTTACGGCCATCGAGCCCAAGAAATTAATTTAACGAGCTCAACCACTCTATGCAAGCCATGTAGCCTAAGAGGCGTCAGCGACAGCTATTCAAATTATAACCCACTCCGCCACCACGACAAGAGTCTCAGTAATCCATCTCAGACGCAAACGAACACGTGGTCAGAGTCGCATCATTTCATCAGCTCTCCTCAAAGATTCAGCCGAAGCCTAGAAGCTCACTATACTAATCATGGAACGCGAAGCCCAAGAGCGTGTCTAACTCGGGACGCTCAACTCAGATATGCAAACCAAGAAATTAATTCGATTCATGCAACGCCAAATGCAATTCAAAGAGACACAAGTGGTAAAAATGAATATTTATTAAGGGGAAAAGTGCTACATACGCTCTCAAGTGCCAGTCTTAACAAAAATATATATAAAAAATAAAGTATAAAGTTGACATCAAAGTGTGCGAAGACGCGGTGCACAACAGAGATCAGCATCAAGGAGGAGCAGACTATGAAGAGGGGTGTGGGCTTCAAAGAGGGGGTACCCTGCCTTCAAGAGCAGTCATCAGATAGGGACTCGGCCTCCTCGCTACTAGGTGTATGTCAAAATTGAAATCTGGCCTAGATAGACATTAGCAAATTTTCTTTCAAAGGCGTAGCTACCTGTGGTCTATCGAAAGATAAATGCCTCATCCCCTCAACTTGCCTATATCTCCGTGAGCAACCGTGAGTCACTTGTCAGATGAAGATCCCCACGCAGCCCGCGATGATTCTCAACAGCGTCTACCAGCTAACACTCTCGGGAAGCCTCAATGACGAGTCTGGGTTTATCATGCTTTTCTTATCGCGTAGATCAGTATCATTGGCCGCACATACTCTCTTGATCCCCTTGAGCTTTACCCGGACGCAGTAGAGCTCATCCGACCATCCAAAGCTCATAATCGTAGATCAGAACTCCATCCCCGGGCATCCGCAGTCAATCAAGACACCCGCACCATCCCGACCGAAGCTCGCCTACCATCCTCGTCAAGCTTCCGACCCTCATCCTTCTTCGCAATTCCCCGCCCGCACGGCCGATGTGCATGCTTTAAATCGACCGAGCTTCACCGCCTCCTCGCCACGCGCTACCGCACTGATCCCACAACTCAAATTCCTCGATTGTAATACAGCTTCACCTCGCTTGTAAACTCGAGTAGCTGGCATGGTCCTCAGCTTTAGTTTGGCCTTCTTAGCCATAATACTCTTCAAATGGGTAGCCACCTACCACGCGCCCACCTGTGCCAAAATTCAAACACACCAACACTAACCGGGATTGAAATCGACACCCATAAAAATTGGGAAACTAAGGTAGGCGACCGAGGGATGGAGCCAAAGCTCATTAACGGGCAACACATTTCGACTTCGAGATCATCCTTAAGAATGGACGAGTCTGTGCCAGCCGCAAGTTCGGGTAATATAGCTAAGGAGTCGCTATCTCCACCGGGGCCTCGATCCTTCCTCTTCAACTCCTCCACCAAGAAGGTGGCCTAACACCAAGGCAGCGGGTTCTAGACATGATGGGCATGACCGTCAACTACATACTCAATCTGTCCTTCACGAGAACCTTTCGCTTCAGCAGCCGACCCATAACTTATTGTGTAGACCTAAAACATTAAAATCCTTCGGAGAAGAGTGAAGATGTCTCCTACTCCCGAAACCCTGGACCAAGCCGGCCTGCCTTCTTAGCGGAGTCCAAGGCTTTCCGTTTCACGCTCCTGGGCTTTCAAGACAACGTCTCCAGCGAGCCAAAAGCTCTCCCTTGGTAGGCTTGGCAGCAAAGGGCTGGGTGGGAGAGACTTTCATAGTGGGAGGAGGCGAAGATCTCAGAACAAAGAGAATGGCCGACTTAACGAGGGGCCAGAATATCCGAACACTCTAATCACCTCCACGTAGGAGCGCGCAGGGCACTAAGCCAGCTCTTGCACTATGGCGCTTATCTTCGTATCGAGGTCGTTGAGCACCTCGAGAGGCATCGTGGACGATGAAGAATTGTGAAATATCAATAACCTCTACGCCAAAATCATATCAAACCAAAGCGACACTCACATAGATTCCTCCGGTGGCCTAAGCCTCCTAACGCCTAGAGTGTCGCCCTTGGTCGGTGCGGGTCATATTCCCAATTACGACCATCGACAAAGAAGTAACGCTCCTTCTAGAATCAGGGGAAGAGGGAAGATTGAAATCACTAGAGGAGCGCCAGAACGCCGGGAAAAATAGAGGAAGCCCTCGGAGGTTTCCTTTGCGACAAAAAGATAAAGGAACATAGCTATACTAGGGACACCGAGCCCCCGGTCCCTAAAGAAAACTAGTAGACCAACCAAAATGCCCCAACCATTGGGCGAAAGTTGAGAAGGACAAACATTGAAGTGATGCAAAACCCCTTTTATGAAGGGATGCAGAGGGAAGCGAAGACCATTTTCTCGGTTGGCCACTCAAAGAAACATACCATCTTAGGTACTAAACCACATAGGAAAATCAAAACGTTAGGGAGATCAAACTTGAACGCCAAAAGGAAAGCCTGTAATGTCTCGACAGTGCAAATGCATACGAGGACCGACCTTGCTAAAGCCCCACAACTAAAGCATGCCGAACGGTGGATTTTAGTATTCGACCCCCCAGATACTTAATCAGTCTACTCCTCCCCACCCTGTCTAAGAGAGGCACGCTCGGGGGCATCCCGGTTCAACCTCGGCCGAACGGCCCGGAGACACCTCCACTCCTCCCGTGAACCGCAGTTAAACACCGAGAGTCACCTCCAATACAGAAGAAGAGCGACCCTGGACCCATGATGGGAAGGCGATAAAACAAAACTTGGCCAACTTAACCCTAGCACTCCGTCAGACGTCTAAAAAGAGCACTGGTTAGGAGAAGAAGCAAATGGACCTAAGAATACAATAGAAAAAGCTATCCCAAGAAAGAAGCCAGGAAAAGACTCTATGCAAAAAGGTTCAGACAGAAGACTAAGGGAGAGGGAAGTCCGAACTCGCTAAAGGCAAAGAAAAGGTCTCAGGATCAGAGGCACATAAGACAGAGGATGTCTACGAAAGAAACAGAAGGAAACTAAAAGGAGGAGAAATGAGCTCGAAACCGAAGAGTCATCATTATCACAAGATAGGCAGATTTCGCCACCGCTTCTAACTAACCCGCAAATTGAAAGCGTATTAACGCGTGGAAATTACACCCGATGCGAGAACGTTGATAAAATTTTTGCCCCAAGACCTACAGACACAAGGGTCAAAGCAACGATAGGTTTGAGTGCCATGCCTTCATTGTGTCCACTTACCAGTCAAGAAAGAGGCCAGCCCAACGAACACCTGTGCCCCTGGGCTGGCTGGGAACCAAAATGAGAGCCCACCCGCTTTATCCCAAAGGATATAACAGTGTAAATGGAAAGCCCACGGCTCCACAAACCGAAAATGAATCCTTTCATGGAAAATAGAATAATACCCAATAAATCTGCCTTGGCCCTTCAAATCAAACTGCACCCCACCAGCTGAAGGAAAGAAAGATAATTCACGATATAACAACCATCATGCATCAAGACTCGATCCCCCAATAGTGGAAGTGAAGATTGTCCCAAAACAAACCCTGCTTCTTCTTATGTCTTTAACAGTCCAATACCAATAAAGGCAAGGTCACAATCCAATGGAAAGGAACTGCCTCACCATCTGAACCTGGAAAACATGAGCATTATAAATACAAAGGCCACTCCCATCTGGTAAAGGTACGCAACATGATTTCAGCTCAAGTGAGTCTATCTTTTCTCAGAAAGAAACTGACTTAGGCATCGGTTGTGCTATCGCGGAAGCCCCGCCACCTTTTCTTTTTTCTTGTCTCTTGGTGAGATAACCATTCTCGTAGGATCATGTAAGCTTCAAGAGGCCGCCCACACCCGTGAGCCACATAATGCACCAGTCAGCAAGACTATCTCCTCACAACTCTAATACGCCCAGTTCCTCATCCCATGAAAGGCATCATCGATAAAGTTTTAAGAATTTCTTTGTTATTAATAATAAAATACATATATACAATAATAATAATAGTAATAATAATAATAATAAAATTATTATTATTATTATTACTATTATTATTATTATTATTATTATTATTATTATTATTATTATTATTGTAAGAATTATATGTAAAACAAGATTATAAGTAAAAGGCAAGTAAAACCATAAATCTCCATTTCCAACTAGAGAAAAAAAAAAAAAAAAAATTCTGATGGGTTTGTTCTAGCACGCTCATCCCAATGCACGGCATATGCAGAGCTATCAGGCTCATAACGTTTAGGTGTCTAACATCTGAATGGTTTTGTAATTTATTTGGGAATTTTCCCTCCCAACCCACGCCTTACCATGGTATAATATATAGGTCTTCTTCACTGGATTCGCACGAAGCTCCAACCTTTCCACAAATAATAAAACTCAAAAAGGGATCACACAATAGCTTCATTTACCGCTCTAGTGTTACAACTCTAGGTTTTTCGGTCTACAGCTACCACCCCCTCCTTGTTGTGTTCTTCCTTCCTCTCCTGGGAGACATCAACCTTGGCAGCCAATACCTTCCTTCTCCTAGAGGTTGCCATTTTCACCAAATCTTCTCTCAAGCTCCTCTTGTGGCGATTCCTTGCTCAATTCATGAGTGAATAATGAAGATATTTCAATTTAGTTTCTTCCCCGTTTGCTTTTCCTTCGACTCCATCTCATTGATGGAAGTATTGATGAAATTTATTATGGAGACTTCTACATCTAGTAAAGGCACCTCCTACTTAAAGCATATGCTTCCTAAACCCCATAAAACCTGAGATTTCATACCATTATTTTAACTAGAAGCCATGTTTCAATTTTCTAAGATTAGATTGAAATTCTGAGTTTCCATTTTCTCTCGAGATTGTAGTTTTTTGAAATGTAAAGTTTTGATTTTCCTCGAGATAGGCTTTAAAATTTAGGACTGTTGTTTGAATTCCTATCAGGATATTTTCCAAGTGAGGTAGTGTAGAAGGGGAGGTGGTCGAGGAAGTGCGGCAAGCTCCGCATGATGCGGTGATTTCGGGATAAGTCGAGATGGGTATAGGATTGCAATATTTTTTTTTGTCTCACCCCGCCCCACTCCTATGGCGGGTTATTTCGAGTATGGGAAATTTTGTATAGTACATTTATGATTAGGCACCTGGCTCCCTAATCAGCTCTTCAGCGGGCTTATCCCTACTTCCAACTCCAAATTGGCATCTTCTCCATATTTGGAGATGATGGGTGTGACGCCCCAAATCCCGGGTCATTGACACCACAACTACCGAGATAAGATTCTCGCGGAATTGCTTCCAGTGATCTCAATATTTTCAGACAAAATCGGGCAGCCCCCTTGTAATGAGCTCTACCCAAATACATCACCTGTGATATAACTGTCCCTAATCAACATCACGATCACACGTGTCCTGTTATACCATCATGGCTGCAGTTAAAAGCTTAACTCGGGCCCCTTCATATTTATACTCACAACCTTGACTCCATCTATCCAATATAATCCGCGAACATGAGTAAAAACATTTGGGCCCATAAAACCATACCATAAACATATCAACTATGTACCATAGTTACAAGAGGCGCTACTTATTATTTTACACAATATATTAAAAAATTCTAGAATTTAATACATGTATACAAATGAAGCCACAAAGCCAATAACCCGGTTTTCTGTAAGCGCCCCAGATGAGTCACGCCTCCCGCTCCTGTACCTAAAAATATATTCTCGTGGTGAGCTAATGCTCGAGTAGTGGAATCACCTTAAATGAAACACTCTCACTTTCTGTGCATATGCAATGCTCCAAGAAAACACATTCAAGTAAATGCAGTCCTACTTGAATGTCTGCAGACAACTCATGCAGGGTCTCTTTGCAGAGCTCCTCCACTTACCCTAAGCCCATGTAGAAACATTCTTTTTAACCAAAGATATTTGTTATTATTTGTGGACTACCCTCCGATCTATATATCCCATTTAGATTCATCTCCAACGATTGATGTGTCTTGGACTACCCTCCGATGTCTTGTGGTCAGGGTGCTTCCAGTGGACGATATTTTCTTCAGTTCACCCTCCGATGTTATTTATTTTAGAATAGCCCTCAAACATTCTCTAAAAATTACCTCATTACACTCACTCCTATGGTCCTGTAATTACTGATTATGGAATGTAGTCTTAGTTCCATGCAATTCTCTTACATGCAAATATATAATCCTTGCATATATTCCCACATAATTTAAATCACACATAAACCAAAATAATTTAATATAAGTTTCTTATCAAATTACATCCAAAATTAAACCGTGGTACAATGGTCAAAACTGAGGCAGCTCAGTTTGATTATAGACCAAACACATTTATTTCACAAAAATTATTTTGCTTAGACACTATCTCTGAATGGTAAATTTTCGGTTACTTCTTCACTAGTGAATCACACGATCATAGGTTCATGGTGGGCCGAGATTTCACGTCCTTTCCGACCTTTTACATCAATCCACATTAACACGCTGATTGTACCTTCTTATACCCAATTCGGCCCGTGGGCCAGTCACGGATGTCCACATAAGGACTAATCCAACACCTAGTTCAAGGAATTTAAAAACCTGATCAAGCTTGCCCTCACATTATTCACTCAAACATTAACAAAGTACTTAAATAAAATCTAAAGCCAAGTGAGGAGAAACCCTACCTCTCGAGTTTGGCCAATCCTAAAGCCGGGTCCTTGCATAAGCCTCTCCATATAAGCGGCACCATGCCTCAAAAAACTTTCAGCAATCGGATCTCTAAATCAGAAAGTTCTCTCTCTCACTCTACTTCTGCCACAGATTTTCTTCCCTTCCGTTTTCTCTGAACTAGCAAGAAAGGCAGCCTAACCACAAAGTATTTGTCTTTTTCCTAGCTAATAATTCCAAAAGTAATGTTTATATCATTGCACTACCAGTTTGACATTCGGCCCTATCTCGGTGAGTCCATTTCCTTACTTTTTCCTCTACTCCATTTCCACTTATGGCTATAGCCAGGTTGTTGGACAAGACATCTTATAAATGTTTATCGAGAGATAAATTTGTGGTAATGCTAGAAAGTTCGATCGACCCATCACTTCTTTGTAAATGGTAGAAATGCGTGGCCACCTTTCATGTTTGTATGAGTTTTTGGGAGATTCAGTAGATAGCCATGAAAATGATCTTCGTGGCTAACTGAAATCTGCCCTTAGCCCTACCTTGATTCAGGCCAAATTTATATCTTTAATATTTTTCTTATCGCGATGGGTTGTAGCCTAGACATTTGAAACGGAAAAATCGGAGTTAGGTATAATGACATAATTCACGACAGATCTCTTTGTGTCAGACTAGTAGGTATTCAATAGCCCTAAGTGTGTGCGACCTTAGAAAATTTTAATATAATAAAGGCTGAATTGCAATTTTTTTTAATTTGAAGGGTCTAAAATAAAATTGAGTTAAATTTAAAGAGTTGTTGTTGTGGCCTAATCATTCTGTCGTTATGAACATCTGAAAACATTTATTTATTGGGCCCACTTTAATTGGAATGCGTTTCCAGCCCCAAAAAGCCCCACCTCCTTGGGTGCCTCCCATCATTCCATACTCTCACCCCATTTCGCCTGCCCCCTCTTGACATCAAAGCCCTGGAGACTTCAAGACCCTAAGCCCAAATCCAGATCATAATGGTGAACCCCGAGAGGCACGGTCATAATCTCGGTGAGATGAGTGGGAGAATATACGCTCCGGGGTAAAGGGGTTCTTCAGGAACCTCAGACAGAGGCCGGCTCCAGTAGCGCAACCGGAGAGGGCGGGAAGGGAACAAAGCCCGGTAGAAAGGAAAGCGAAAGAAATGAGCAAAGTAGAGTTAGGCAAATTTAAGAATCAGAAAGCGATAAACATTCATTTCAAACGAAGCCTCTCTCTACTGAGGAAGAATCTAAGCAACAAGGGTTTATCGAAGAAAGGGGGTTGATGCGGTCATCTCTGTTGTAGAGATAATCGAAAAAAGGGGTTGGAAGACTTGTTAACCTGAAGCGTTTTAGTTTTCTGCGGTAGTTAGGGAGATTACATGCCAAACCTTGATAGAATGAGAAAGATTCGATTATCGTTAAGAGGAATATGGGTCCCCATAGGCCCATGAAAGGATTAATAAGTTCTCAAATCAAGGATCTTGAGAATGGATCTAAAATGCAAACTAATAAGAAGACAACCATAGAGAAGATTGCTTAGATTTCCGATAATTTGAAAAGAAATGGAGTTAATGAGAATCTCATTTGAATCCATCCCAACGAGCTCACTAATAGAAGAAGCTAAAGTGTGGTTTTATTTCATTATGTTATAATTCCCACCAAGCATCAGGCACCATAGGGGCTTGAAGCCATCATCTTATATACCTTCTTGAAGGGTTCTAAGTTCAATGTGGAAAGATAATTAGAAACTATAAGGAGCTTCCATAAAAATGTTAAAAGGAAGTAATCCTCATCCAGCAGCAATTACTATGCTTTGCATTTAGGTGAGTTCGGGAATATGGTAAAGAAACGTATCTAGGTTTCGTCCTTAACATTGTGAGGTGATAAAAAGGCTTAAAACGAAGGAAAGAAGTAATTGTGGAAGTAGCGAGGCACGATGACTAAGAAAATGAACAATTAGGGATGGAACAAATCCGGATGGGGCTAACTAAGTGAGGATGAGATCTCAATTAGAAAAGTCCATTAATTCATTCCACCTCTGATGTGAGGATAAATATTTTGAACTGTGACAATCAGGGAATACATAAGAATTATGAAGATGCTGGTGTCAATGAAAAGGGAAATGGATAGAAGAAAGAGGTAAGACAACAGCAAAGATCCAAGAGGAGTTTCTGGGGCGGCGAAGAAGATAACGATGGAAATAAATAACAAGCAGAGGGATGAGGAATGGAAATGAGAGAAGAGGAACTAATCTTGAAGGTTGGACTAAAAAATAAAGACCTTCTCTGATGAGCAGCTAAAAGAGATGAAGATGTTTCTTTCATTTTAGAAAGAGGAAAATATGGGAAGGTATGTTGCGAGAGCGAGAGGGTTGAGATATCTCTATAAAGAAGACAGTTCGAGGAATTTGGAGCTCTCATGGAGAGAGGACAAAAGGCTAGAGATGGATTAATAATTAGAACCTGATTTGTAAATGATGATGCGAACTAAGTAAATTCTGAAATTTAGTGAACATACACAATGTGATCCACTTTGGAGCAGGATCTATGAATCACTGCAGGTGTCGAGCGAGTCGATTTAGTTACCTGGTTGGGTACACAATGGTGTGCCTCTTCCCTGAGGAAGGAACCACGAAGAAAGAGAAAACTTGAGACTATCTCCATCTCCAGGTTTACCTCAGAAATCTACGGCCTAACTGTCTCGGCCCAATTTCGGGGTCATTTTTTTTAACAGATAACACGGAACCTATTCAAAAAAATGAACATAAACAATACACGGCCACTATATACTATCGCGGGGTCACATTTGTGGCGAATAGTGCGCCACATTCTGGCCTCGGTCGTCACGCCACACCTGTAAATGTTGCCCTCGCTCTGTCGTGCCTGACTGTCACGTGTCACGCTCTTATCGCGTCGCCTCCGCTAGCCCTGTCGGCCCTTTGTCGCGCTGCCCATCTGAGTGCCTGGCTGCACTCACCGCCGCCTTGGCTGTCAAATCTACGCCACCTCCACAGCGGCTCTCAGGGTGCACAACCCTTATTATCGCTGCCTAGCAATGTGTCCCCTTGGCTCCCTAAACCCATAAACCACAAGTCCAAGCACTTCAACCCTTGTGTATGTGCTTATCAGCGTCATATCTAAGACTAAGCTATCCTTGTGCAAGCGAGTCCACGGGCATAAGTGGCCAAACCCTCTCGTGACAAAGAAAATCCTGTGTAGCGATGAAACTGGCCCCAGCTTCAGCACCTCTGTGGTGACCTGAAAATCATGTCGACCGGGGCTCCATCCACAAAGAGGCGTAGCATCTCTGTTAGACACTTGACCTATCTAAACAAAGCCCAGTGCCCGTGTCTCGGTCAGCATTACCAGGTTCTTGTTTCATGAACGATTGGACCATGCCCTGTTGCAACCTGGGTTGACGACTCTGTCGTGTGAGACCTTCTGTCGCGGCCAGTGCCTTAGTCTGGCCCATGCCATGTGCTGGCCACAAAGGTCCTGTTTTGACCTGGGATGTTGCTTTGTCGACCAAGAAGCTGCGAGACGTTTCTCGTGCGCTTCAGCACCACCCCGCGGGCTTGCCGTGCCTTTGGCCTGGTCGGTATCACTGAGGTGCACTTAGCCTTACTCCCGCGTAAGGAGGGCATCGCGGCCAATCCACTTAGAACCTAATAGCATGAGACTCTCTCTGTCGCGATAAAAACCAGTGGGCGTAGCCCCTTGCTATCCTCTGAACTTTCTAGTTTCCTTTTTCCTTTCTTTTTGTCTTGCTTCAAAATCACCACCAGTGCTTGCCCACTACTACAAAGGCTCTGAGACACCAGGAAAGCTAATAATCTGTTCGATTGCCACACCCAAGGGTTTTAATTACAATTCATGTTACTTACAATTACAAAAATTAGGTCTTCACCAGATTTTAGCAAAATCTGAAATAAGGCTAAATCACACCCCATTTCTCTTTTATATCATAAGGGTCCTGGGATTAAAATTAAATGCACTAGATGGCGCCGCCAGTTGCCCTCGAGATTCGGTGTTTTCCACATGACGGGGTCTGAAATGATGCGATGGTTGAATTTTCCTCATGGTCCTCCCACCTAAATGATCATGCAATGTAGCCCAAACAACAAAGCACCAAGTAAATCGGGGCCTCTTCACTTACTTGAAAGTAATCACCATAAATCATAGATCATAAGAAAATGTGACTCACCTATCCGTATCCTGGGGTCCTCCATGAGCTCCTCATGTATGTGTCATGTATGAAAACCTTACATTCTCAAAACAAGATTTTGTTTTTCAAAACACATTAGGTCGTCAGTATAATTCCATTTGGAAAAATCTACGGAATAATATCAGTTTGGACCGAAGCCTTGAACCAAGTGTTGGGAAGAAATATAGATGCAATTCAGCTGGACCTCCCTGCATAATGAATTATTGGGCCCAGCCTCAAACCGATTCCTTGGTCAGCCTCAAGTGTATTTCATTTAGGCCAGCCCTCCGATATAGTTGTTGGGTAGCCCTCAGGTATATTAGATTTTGCCTCAGAGCAGCCTCACTGTTTGGACAGCCCTCAGATGTTGTGGTGGACCTGCTCAAATAGCCTACTTTGTTTGGACAGCCCCTCGAAATGTTCCATATCATGCACTCACCCTCTTTGATAAGTTGCCCCGGTGCACATGAAATGCAATATGCCTTTCACATCAATTCGTATTTGTCTCAATCATACGTATCTTAACCGAATTTACCTCAAAAGCATGTTCATTCCAGTATACTTCAGCAGCCACCTGAGGTCCACACTTAGGCATTGTACTCGGTGCAAGGGCTGTCAAGGACCTTTAGGGGATCTCACCACCTTGTCCCAATTTTGGGCCCCGAATAGACAGCCATTTAGGCCCAGAGCATCCCCTAACCATTAAGATGGCTCTTGTCCAAGATTAAACCACAAAGTGAGCCCCTACCTCTTGGAGTTTTTTAAGCTCCAGACTCGGGCTCTGTCTGAGCTCTTTACTGCGAGGATGTACTTTCCCTCTTCTCCACTTGAGCCGGGTCTGATCATAGGGGCGTGAGAGAGGTAGAGTCTCTCTCTAAAGCTCTATTTCCTTCCTTTGGATCCACCCATAAGTAGTGTTGGTTCAAAAGGAGGAAACTTCCTCCCCCTTTCCTCCATGCCACATGTTTTCTCCACATTTTCTCCATTATTTTCTTTATTTCTTTATCCCCTTTTTATTGAATCATGGACCACATGACTAATTGTGAGCCACTCATTCCAAGTGCACCACATGGCCCTTTCCATGTGTCACTCGACACTCGGCATCTCAAAAAACATGAAATTTCGACTATCTCATAAATCCAACGAAATTCGACGTGGTAGCTATTTCGAAAGGAGATTTCAACGGTGAAGTCTGTTTCTCCATCCGAGATATAGAAAAATTCCAGTTTTTCAACCGAAATTATTGTTTTACTCTTCCTTAGAAAATTTGGATTTTGGGTTTCCACGTTGTGTGAACCTGAAACTGAGAACTTCCAAATCCACCACAAAGAAAGATGAACCCTTGTATTCTCTTTCTCTCAAACAAAATTTGTAACCATTCCTCATAATAAAAGCTCAAAAACCAATTTCATGATTAAGTGTGAAATTCTTTGCGTCTTGTGTTAATTGCTTTATAGATTATGTTTTTTGTTTTAAAATAAATATAGAAAGAGTCGATATGAACAATGGGTTTAATTAGGTTATGAATTGTTTGGATCGCATTGAATTAGTTAGATAAGTTATTTATTCATTCTTAGTTTGTTTGCAAATAATGAAATGATATGTTGAATGCATAACAACTCTTGAAGGGTCCTAACAATAAATGTACTTGAAATTGTTGCAAACTTCAGGCGAAAAAAGGAAGTTATAAGTTTAGCTATAATGAAGTTGAATGTTCAGTAAACAGTAAGGTCAGTAAAAATCCTTAAAAACAATGCACGTGGTCAAAGTCATTCCTTAACAAATTGTGAAAGATTAGGGACATCTTCTGGGTTCTTTCCGCGGTCAGAATCAGTCAATCACACAGAACTTGTTAGATTATTAGTCGAGGAAACCAATCGCAGAGCAATACCATGCTTGAGGAAGTGATATAGGCCATCCTTGAGTTTAAGCCTTTCAAGCCCTGCCACTCATAATATGTATATGCATGCCTCTAGTTCCCAAGTGGGCCAAATTGTTTAATTTATTCATTAAAACAACAATTATCTGAAGCCTGGACCCATCTTATTTCTAATCCCTCTGATAAAGACCCTCTATTACAAGTTTCCAAGACAGAACTTCAAAAATGCAGTAAAAGGACAAGATTGGGGAGATATTTATTTTGGTTGAAAGGAAAACAAAGAATGAAGGATGGGGAAAAAGAGAACAATTGAAGGAAGGAAGGAATGAAGAAGAAGTCAAAGGTTTGTAAAATTGTAAGAAGTGGGGATTAAGTTTTGTCTTGTGGCCTTCCCTCTTGAACAATTAAGTTCATAGGGTGTTTCAACACCCCTAGTACCCTAATACCTTTGGTATGGGGCTGCTCTTAAAGTTCTCTAAGAGGTAGGTAAAAAGCCTAAAAGACAAGACATTTACTATTCATAAAATCTTTTGACAAATTTAAAGAAAAGCGAAAAAGAACTTCCTATCTAAAGGCCCGAAATGATAAATTATGACGTTGGTGGAATAAAAATACCCAAGATGAAATTATGCAGTGCAGTGCATCAGATCCAAGTTTGGAAATTTTTTTCGCCTTGATGGAGTAAAATAAGCCTCTCCCCAAAGAATTTAAAGTTATGACGCTCAAATTTCCTTGGCGCTTTCATAAACATGTCATTCTTTAGCTTAAAGATTGGATACACCATAGCGCTTTCTAATAAAACGTCATGTTCGCATAATTTTCTTAATACTGTATTTGCTTGGCAGTGTCATGTTCCAAAATCTCTCATAAATTTGCACAATAGCACATATATAATGATAACCTTAGAGGTCTTCATGGTTTTGTGTGGCGGTTTGGCGCTAATTTGAAATTTCAATGGTTATTTAAAAAAATATTTTTCAAAATGCAATTATCCTCCACCAAGTGCCCACAAAGCCCCTCTTTCCCTTTTCCATTTTGAGAACTCATGAGCCACAAGCGAATGGTGAAAAGCAAATTTATTTTTAGAGGATGTTGTTATGGGTGACGGGAGGGCAACCAGGTGGCATCTCTCTATCTCCCGGTGATCCTTGACCGAAACTACTCTCCATTTCGTAGCATGCAATCAGGAAGGTTGTGCGGTCAGTGCTGCAACCGTGGGGCACATAGTCTGCAAGTGTCATTATATAAGTATTATTTTTTGGGAGTTCTTGGTTCGGGATAAATTGTGAAATCATAAATTTATCTAAACACCAGATTTGTGCTAGAACAAAGGGTAAAAGTTGTAATTAGTTAAAATGGGACCTCAGGACGCCAGATTAGGGGAAGAGGTAGGTCCATTTATATAAATAGCATAAGTTTGGATTGAAAATATTAAAGTGATTTGAGGATAGCTTGCAATTCGGTCGAAAAATGAAGTACAAGGGGATGAAACCAGCAATTCGTTTGGTCTCGGCTTTGGTTAAGACAAGCGAAATTGGAAGAGAAAAGAATAGGAAGAAGAGGAAGGAAAGGAAGAAGAAGAGGAGAAGAGAGCAAAAATGTATGTTTTAAATTTTAGAGCAAGGCATGTATTTGGGTTTTTAGTTTTTCAGTGTCTGGGTTTTTCCATATTAGTTCCTCCTTTTTTTCTAGGTTTGTGTTTGAGAGATCCACCTAACCCTAGATTTATTTGAATTCATGTGGTAAGCCTTCATTGGTATGGAAACAAGAAATTCTTACCTATTTTCCTATGGTTTGTATGGATTGGTGGACCTTAGTATAGATGTTGGAGATTTTTACCTAGGTCTAGTTTATAAAGTTTCTAAAACCACCAAAATACAAAGTGTGGTGGGTTGTTTTGGGTAAATTCATGTTGGTTTGAGGAATAGTTTTGCCAAAAGGAGAGATATTTGGGTTTTTGGAAGAAATCTTATTTTAAGAATTGGTAAACCCACCAACTATTGTTTGTTTCATGGATTAAGTTACAATCGAGGCGTGATGAGTTCAGTTGTTAAGAACCATAAGAGATAGAGCTAAAAATATATAGAAGGGACCAAGAGCAAAATTTTATCTCTAAGGCTCCCAAATCTGGCGAAAGGTGAGAGCTCGTGTAGCTCGCTAGTTATACTCTGTTTGGGTATTGTTGTAGTCATTTTTGGCCATAACTGGAGTTTCACTCATCCAAATTGAGTGATTCAAAATTCTGGGTAAAATAGAATTCTAGTGGAATATGTTAGCTAAATTAATGGTATGCAAATTGTAACCCCAAAGTACCCATAAATTTTTCAAAGTGGAGCTATGTGCAGATTCTGTTCTAATTTGAGTAATCTAGATGTAAAATACAATAACTTGGGTTTTGTTGATCCAAGTGGATGATTTCAATTGGAGAAGAAACCTTGGGAACCATGAGGTCAGATGATGGAAGAAACCATTTCCAATTTTATGGATTTAAGACCCCAGAAATAAGGATAACAGCCCAAAAGTGAATTGAGTGAGCTAACCAGTGGGCATAAAAAAATGTTGTAACTTGTGTTATATGGTTTGAGAGCCTTGAAGGAATTTTAAATTGAAAATTTAAAGATGTGTCATTGGATATGAGGACTGATCTAGAGTTCCATAATTTTGAAGATCGTTTGAATAATTTTGGGTAATAAAGTCCATAGAGTATTGATGGAAAAAGGTTTGCCAAAATGAGTGGTTTTTTTGTTAGGAGCTTTTGGTGCTCAAGGGTAAATTGTTCATTTGGCTTTATGAATGTTGTGTGACCTAAAAGTGACTTAGTGTGAGTCACACGTTAAGTTTCCTTCCATATGCAGGCGATTAATGTTTTCTTCGTATTCGTTTGAGTGTAGGCTAAGCAAAAGCGGGAAAGTTGGAGTAGTGCTCAAGTTACACAGTAAACAAAGGTGAGTGTTCCTAAGCTCTATTTCTCAATACTAGTATTATTATTTATAAATCATTTTACACTGGTATGTAATGGTTTTGATTTTAAACCATATTTGAAAAGAAAGCAAGCAATGTGATTTGAAGCAAGCAAACAAACAATGGTTTGATTTAAACCATATGTGAAGAAAACAAGTAATGGTTTTGATGTATTCAATATACTTTTAAAAAGCGAAAATAATGGTTTGAGTTATGAAACCATATTGAAAAGAAGGCAAACAAAAGCGAGCGAAACAAAGTATATTTTATAAAACGAACTACAAAAAATCCCTAGTTTTCATAAACGCATACCGGTCGGTATTAGTACACGTGTCTGCGGTGGTGTTAGGACATCATTTCATGCGTTTTAGATTTTGCACAATTCGTGAACTTAGTTCATCATCATGGCTTTTAAAGGCTTAGTAGCGCGATACTGGAGTATATAGGGTTAGTGCGCTAGCTAAATTATTGTGACGTAGACCTAGGTCATTCCACCATATTCTTAGGAAAAGTGAGCCAAAGGCCCTTCCACCTAGGTGATGTGGACTATTGATCCTTCATTTGACACGGTTGACCCCCGGGAGCTCGTGTTTGCTAGGGACAGCAGCGAAAGGAAAGGCCTCAGGTGGGTTGATCTTGTTTATAAACATTTTTCACTACGAGTTTTTGAGAAGAATCAACCACTTTGGTAAAACAAAGCCGAGTTCGGTGGAGCTCCGCATTTATGAAAAGTTTTATAAACTTTTAAATGACAGTTGAGCAAGGGCTCCGTATTTTATAAAAAGTTTTATAAAACTTAGAGCAAAAACTTAAACATAAGAGGTATATAGTTTTACTATAAACTTAAAGCAGTAAAGTAAGCAAACAAGAGGTTTATGAACTGAAACTTTTAAAGCAAACAAAAGCGAAGCAAGCAAAAGCGAGCTATGAAAAGATTTAGAAACTTTTTAAAGTAAGGCGAAGACAAGGTTTTACGGAAAATGTCTTGTAAAAGAGAGTTTTAAGAGTTTTGAGATATTGCACTGCAGGAAGAAGCGACATTTTATAAAACATGCACTCAGCTGAGCTCCATTCAGCTCATTATTTTTTTATTAATTGTAAAAACTATTTTCCCGGATGTCTGAGGGCACACGCGGACCATTTGACATATCTGGATTCTCTGGAGAGCTTTTATGTGGTATTGTATTAAATAACTTATGTGAAATACTTTGAATTTGTACAGTTGAGCATATGTGTGCATGGTTTTATTGTGTGAAAATGTGTGATGAAGCACAGGCTGCTGAAAGAGTGTGTTGAATTTGCCATATTTTACGAAAAGTGTAAAAGCTGCCATACTCTGAGGTTTTTGGGATATGTCTTGTATCTGCAGGTGTTATCTTTGTAGAAATTTTATAAAATCTAGGGATTTGAAAAGAAAATTTTATACGGGTTTAGCAAGCAACACAGGCTTATTCACGAGGATTCTCTAGTCATTGGAATAGCAATTTGCGAGAGGGTTTACGTGGGGTGGCAGAGCACACACACTTGCCTAGTAGAGATGGGGAGTGTGACAAGTTAATTATCGAGAGGCTTGAATCTTAGGAAACCTATGTTCATTCGCTTGTCGTCAGTTTTTGTATGCCTATTTTACATTTGAAACCATGCATTTTTCAAACTCAAAGTACATACATATGGTGAGTTCAAAGTGATAAGCAGTTGATTTTTTTTTGAAAATCTGGCACTATCGGGGGCGAGAAGGCGTCGAGGTCATCCCAGGAGGTCATTTCGGGTTCAAAGCATCTTTGCACGAGTACTGAGATAGATGAACCGTAGTGGTTCCACTCGCCTCCATGAATCAACCTCAGCGGCCCGGAATTCGGCTAAGCCATCACCCCGGGCCCACGAGAGGGAGCTCAAGTGCGGGATTGTTTCACGGTAGAAGCAAGTGGCGCGGTGCTCGAGATGGTGGCCATGCTTGACACAAGTGATCGGCCAGTCGCGGCCCGCCACCACCTGAGAGGTTCTTGAGAAGAGCACACGGGAGGTCGATAGAGAGAGTACAAAAGCTGGGCGCCAAGCCATGTGACGGGTGGCGATCCCGGGCGAGCCTCGGTTAGCAGCCCCCAGACTGAGGAGTGGCTGAGTTTACGGGGTTATGGAGCTTTGAGACGGAGTTGAAAAGAGTCTTGTTTTCGATTTTTGATGGAAAAACAGACTTTGAGATGGTAGAGTTACACGCGGATAGGAAGTATCGATGATATATCATAGAGATTATTCAGCAAGGATTCACTAATAGATTCTTGCTTTCAGTGATAAGGATTCGAGGGTGAGGAGTTAGTTGGCGAGAAAGAACATGTCCCGTATGAAAATAATGAGAAGGTTCTGGAAGCCCAGTTGGGTTGGTTTCCATATATCTGATGATGAAGTCACGAAGTCACAAAAGTTTTGGCGGGATTACAACAGGATCGAGTGCACATTTTGTCATGGTTCCTCAGAACGTGGATTTGGGACTTGGTTGGTGCTGAGAGTTGAGAGCAAGTACTATGGATATGTGTCAAAGTACGAAAGAAAGTAAGAGGAGTCTTTTAAGCACTTCCCAACGAGCTTGAGGTCAGTACAATGAAAAAAGAAAAGCAAAGGGTGCAGGAGGTTATAGAGGTCGAGTGTACAAGTGGGGGCTCTGCAGTGGGGATGGATGGGCCTCAGTTCTTTATGGGTGGCATAGAGTATTCCTCCGTACGGCAGATATGTGTCGGAGCGACATTTTTGGGGAGTCAAGAATATAGTACGGGGTGTTTCCATTGTGGCTTAAGAAAGGCCATTTAAGTTGAGCGCCTGTAGGTGATGAACATGACTTGACATGCAGCCTGAGAAGATGAAGCGGTGAGGAAGTCTTAAGGGGAGAGGGGTTCCCAAGTAGAGAGAGGGACCATGCGACCGCGAGAAGCGATCGATGGTAGGCGGGGGTAGGACCCGGGGATGTAAACGAGGGCACACTGGAGCTAGAGTTTATGTTGTGACTCGGCATGATGCGAGATCGCGACTCGGTGTAGTCGCGGTATTATTCTATCCTTGATCATGATGCGCATATATTAGTGGACCCGAGCCCGCGTTCATTTTGCATCTAGCCTTTCTTAGATCACTTCCCGAGGACTTGAAGACCCATCCGTGGGGACGCTATGGCGTTTTCCCTTCCGGCGGGAGATCAGTTGGTCTCCCGAGCAAGGAAGTAGTTAGAATAGTAGGATTACGATTAGGGGACCAGTCGGCCGGATCTTGTGGCCTTAGATATGAGGGATTTTGATGTGGTTCGGCATGGATTATTATCTACGCCATAAAGCCATTTAGATTGTTATAAAGAAAAGGAAGTAAGTTGCATAGGGCGGGAAGTTGGGTAAGTTCGGAGGAATATCGTGGGGATTATCTTCTAGTATGATCTCGCAGCTGTATCTTTGACCAGGGAGGATGTGTGAGCAGCTGGGGTTGTCGAGGAGTTATCTAGCTTATGTAGAGTACAGACGAGGGAAAAGGAGGGACTCTGAATGGATGATTCAGATTGTTAGAGGTTCCGAATGTATTCCCGGATGATATTGCTAGGGATTGATTACCTCCAGAAGAGAGGTGGAGTTCACCATTAATTTGATGTCGGGGTGCAGGCAAGATTTTCCATTCTCCTTATGGGATGGCTCTGCGAGAGTTGAGAGAGCAAAAACCAGTTAGAAGAGGTGATTAGGGGATTCGTCCAGCGAGCATATCCCATGGGAGCTCCAATTCTCTTTATGAAAAAAGAAGAATGAGGTTTGCGATTTGTGTATAGATTACGAGCGGTGAGCGAGTTACCATCATAATCGGTATCTCGCTCCCTAGGATCGATGAGTTATTCGATCAACTCCGAGGGTCCTCGAGTATACTCCAAGATAGACTTGAGGTTAGGGTATCATCAGTTGAGGGTGCTAGAGGGTGATGTTCCTAAAGGCTGCATTCGAGTTCGCTACGGTTTATGAGAGTTTTGGTGATGCCGTTTGGCTTGACTAATGCTCCGGCAGCTTTTATGGATTTGATGAACCGGGTATTCCAGCGTATTGGATAGAGTTTGTCATCGATCTTTTATCGATGATATCTTGGTGTATTCAAGTAGTCTAGAGGAACATTAAGAGCACACAGGATTGTGTTAGATCCCTAAGGGAGCAGCGGTATATGCTAAGCGTGGGGCAGTGCCGGTTTGGCTTGACGAGGGGTGACATTCTAGGTCGTGTGATCTCGAGTTGAGGGGTGAGTGTGGATCCCAGGAAAATAGAAACACATGGTAAGTGGAAAATTTATCCCAAAGAATGTGTCATAGGTCATAAGCTTCCTTGGTTTAGCGAGGGGGTATTACATGAAGTTTGTTGGGGTTCACTCCCGAGGATAGCATCCCATTTAACCAGGCGATAAGGAAGATGTCGAGTATGATTGGGTGGATACTGCTTGGCGGTTCGAGAAGTTGAAGGGTAAGTTCTGGCTTCAAAGCTCCAGTTCTAGCTTTGCCCAGTGGGAGATATGGGTTTGTGTTTTACAGTGATGCTTCCACTGGCCTTGGTTGTGTTTTGATGCGAGAATGATAAGGTGATTGCATATGCCTGCAGACGATTGAAGAAGCATGAGAGAATTACCTACACACGACTTAGAGCTTGTAGCGTCGTGTTGCTCACGAAGATAATGGAACACATTACTTATATGGTGTTCCTTGTGGGATCTTTAGAGATCGAGAAGAGAGTCTTCAATATTTACTTGAGAAAAGAGTTAAACCTAATAAAGAAGAATGACCTGAGGGATTGATTAAGGACTACGACGTACTGTGGTACCATCAGAAAGAAGCTAAATGTCGTAGCCGGATGCCTTGGGTAGGCGACCGAGAGGGTTCTTTGTCATATGAGATCCGAGGTTATCTTCACTTTGTTGAGTGGATCTAAGAGCTTTAAGGGGTGATATTAGAGAGTGAGATTGGGAGCATTGTTGGCCACATTTTCATGGAGCGCCTCTTATGAGGTGGATCATATTCTAGTAGGGTGTCGCGAGGATCCATAGATGATTAAGCAAGAATAGATAGAAAAAAAGGAAAGAAAAGCGAGAGTTTCAAATTAGAGATGACGACATGATAGTGAAAGGCGGAGAATAATATACTAGAGTATGGCAAATTTGAAGATAGACATTATGGAAGAAGCACATTCATCTGCATTATCTTGTCATCGGTACCACGAGTGTACGGGACTTTGAAAGAATATTGCGAATTGGAATGGGATGAAAGAAAGAGATTGCAAGTTTCGTCTCGGATGTCTAACTTTGCGGTGAGCGAGAGCATTAGAGGCTCGTAGGGAAGATACAATTACTCCCTATTCCAGTATGGAAATGGGAGAAGATCACTATGGATTTTGTGACTGGGTCTTTTTGAAAATTTCCCCTTGGAAGGGTGTTTTGAGATTCGAGAAGCGAGGCAAGCTTAGTCCGAGATATATAGGACCCTATGAGATTATGAGAAAGGTGGGACTAGTAGCTTACAGATTGAAGTTAGAGTTATCAAGTTCATACATTCCATGTGTCAATGTTGAAAACCACATCCTAGATCCTTCACATCATGTTGAGAGGAACAACTAGTGTAGCTAAGGAAAACGACTTATGAGGAAATACTTGTAGATGCGTAAGGAACAAGTGTTGAGAATAGAAAGTGATCAACTAGTTAAAGTGCTGTGGAAGAATCATGAGAGGGAGCGGCTAGCAGGAGCAGAGGTTCGGATGCGCCGTCGAGTATCCTCAATTATTTTCGAATGAGGTACTTTCTTTTCCTTTGGAGTTTAGTTTGTTCATTTGAGGACAAAATGTTTCTAAGGAGGGAGGATTTGCGCCAGTCCAGATAAGGTGTACGGTACATGTAATAGTAGGGGCACATAAGTGCAGTTTCATTGTGGTATTTTTTGGGAGTTGTGGTTCAGGGCGAGTGGCAGAATCATAAATTTATTTAACTTGGAATTTATGCTAGAACAAGGGTAAAGTTGTAATTGATCAAAATGGGACATAAAGGACATAAGATGAGGAAAGTATGCCATTATATAAATAGCATAAGTTGGATTGCAAATATTAAAGTGATTGAGGACCAACTTGCAGATGGGCAAAAAATGAGAGTACAAAAAGGGGATGAGAAACAAACAATTCATTTGATCTCATTTTGGTTAGGGCAAACCATGGAGAAGAGAGAAAAGAAGAGGAAGAAGAGGAAGGAGAGGAAGAAGAAGGGAGAAGAACAAAAAGGTATGTTTTTAAATTGGAAACATGTGTATTAGTTCCTCTCCTTCCTCTTCTTCCTCTTCTTGTCTCTCTTCTCCACGGTTTTTAGTTTGATGTCTAGGGTTTTCCATGGAGATTAGTTCCTCCTTACTGGAGTTTGTGTTGAATCATCTTTAACCTTTGAATCGTCCTTGCCTCGACTAGCCATCTACACGTGTCAAATGGCAAGTTAAATTCTAATACAGTATCTCTAAGGCGTACTCACAGCCCCAAGACACTATTCATATCTGAGGAGAAAAACATTTCATACACACATGTCCTTGCATTCATAGGAAATGCAAGACAATAATTCAATATAATAAATCATATGCAACAATATTTTAACGAAAAATTTCATTTTAAAATTTTTGTTGTTTATTTAATTTGATTTTATAATTTTTTAAAACCTCGTGAACAGTGCTCATGAAAAGTGTTAGACCAATTATTAAATAGTGACTCGAGCAGTGCGAGTCAAAAGCGGGTTAGGTACACTGGGGTGCACACCACGGCCCGACTGCGGCGCCGCGCTGCTCCCGGGCCGGTAGGTGTCGTAGCGGGTGTGGGTGGCGTGCGGGGTGTCGGTATCTCGGGGAGCCCGACGGCCGTGTCACGAGCCCCCTTGGCGGTATCGTGGCCAGATGTCATTGTGGCGCAGCGTCTTGTTGTTACGCCGTGTTGCATCCTTGGCCTAACTGCCGTGTCGTGGTGATCGCGACACGCCCTGGTAAGCCTGCGCGCCTCATGTCATGATACAATCGTTTGTATCGTGATGCATCATGCTGAACCGCCCTTTGTCACGATACAAAGCTGTATCGTAGCCCACAACCCGCGACCGGTCCTAGCTTCTATCACGATACAAAACTTTGTGTCGCACGACCTCACCGACCGGGCGGGTGCTCTGCACCGCATACCACTTGCTCCAGTTTGTGTCATGGGCTATATCGTGGCTAGAGAAGCCGTATCGTGGCCTATCCCCCTACGCAGGCAGCCTCCCGGCCTTGTGTCCTGATACAAATTGTTGTATCATGACTCGGTGCAAGGCGAAAATGGCGATAACTGCGACCTTCTGCACCTTTTTTTTTTTTTTTTTTGGCTTATATATATATATTTTCGGCTGACTCTTTGGGAAAACCACCAAAGAAAAAAAAAATAAATAAATATATATATTCATTTTCCATGTATAACCAAATAAATTTATTAAAATTTATTTTATTTATTTCAGGTTACACCTTGTAAACCTTAAGAAAAAATTTCTTTACATCATTTTTTTTAAAATTTAATTCTAGACTATTTGCCCAAAATTTCTCAACAATTTGTTCTCACACTAAACCCTAGTGTTTAACATTTTTTTTCCTATGTGCTATTCACCAAGCACATGAATCACACAATTCATACAACACATGATCACATGTCATGTTATACACACAATCACATCTCTGACACCTGATCCGATCACATCCTGATTCATTCATCAAAATGCACAAAGGATGCATGATCTAACCCGTTTCCCATCGAGTCCTAGGTAAACCATATACCTAACTTACCGATGCTAAGATATAACTCTAGTATCCAACATCGAGCTATACTAAGTTGTGATGTTCTTACACCTTATGACCATAGCTAAGCGAGTCCTAAATCTAGTAGTCGTATACCTATGCTCTACACCCACCGAGCTTCCAAGGTAATCGTTTACCTTAGCTTTGATACCAAGCTGTGACGCCCCAAAACCGGGGGGTCCATTGACAACCCGTCAACCCGCGGAATACTCGTGGATGTCGGAAGTGACTTGAGCACCACTCATGAATCGGTGGGAATCTCACTTTATCACCGGGGGCTCGCGAATACAACTTGTCCCAAGCAGGTTTACAATGACCACACTTGGGTCCATGTAAGATAAAATAGCCACTGGGGCCCATGCCTCGATACTCACAATATACATATCAACTATATAACATAGTTCAAGAGTTAAGAAATCACTCTTAATTCAAACATATATTAAGATTTACAATTTTAATACATGTTATACAAAATGAAAATACCAAAGCCACAATCTAGCTTTCTTCTAAATGCGGCCTCTAGTAGGTGCCATTCTCTGTCACTCTGGCCTGAAATGGTGATCCCTCGACGGGGTGGAGCAATCCCAAATGGCCAGGCTTAATTTCACCATAGGTTACTCCTTTCGGCAAAACAAACATCAAAGCAATTAAGACCTACTCAAATGTCTACGCGACCAATCCATTGTCCCAGGAGTCTCATGAGCTCCTCGCATATCTTTCTGCGAGCGCTGTGGAGGAGTAAAGATGTCTGTTGGACAGGCTTTGTTCTGAGAGCTCCTCTGAGAGAAGAAGAAGAAGCGCACGAATTAAATCAAATGCATTGGACCTCAAGAATGGGTGGTGTGGATATTTCTCCGGAGTCCATGGTCCTCATGATGATCTATTATTGGACAGAAAGCCTGAGGCAATTCTTCGCAGAATTCCTTTCACAAAACATTTTCATTTTAACAAGATTTCATGTCATGCACTCACTCCTAATATTATAAGATTGCCCAATGCATATGGAATGCATAATTAGTAATCTAACAAACTAATGCTAATATAAAACATGTATATACCTAACATAATTAATCTCCACATAAATCATGTTGTACAAATTCACAATAATAACACCAAAATTAGCTCCATGTTTAATTGTTTAACCTAACAAAATTCATTTTACAATCCTCAACATCATAAAAATCACATAAAAAAATCATGTCATATTCACTTTGTATGAGTGAACCTCAAGGTTGGCAGAAGCCATGGCTACATTACTGTAATGGGGATTTTCTCACTCTGGTTTCAAATGTTTTTGGGATGAAAACACCAGATAATCAAGCCTTAGAACATCCCCAACCATTTTATGGCTCTTGTAAAGGAATAACACAGGAAAATATCTACCTCTTGGGTTATCGGAAACTCCTCAAATTGAGTGTCCACGCGCCAGCCTACGCCAGCGTGGTCGAACTCTTGCCCCACTGCTGCCCGTAGGCGGTCGAGCGTGTAATCTAGAGAGAAGGAGCTCCTTCTCTCTCTAAAAATCACCAAATCTAGCCTACTTCATCTCCAGCCCGTTTTTGTCTCAAAATGAAGAAGATGAACACTATTTAACTTTTGTCTCATTCTCATTAACATTTTCATTAATTCCACTTGGCTGTCCCATTTGTCTTGGTTGCCCTTAGCCAAATCATGAATGTTTGTCATCCTCTCCTAATCTTGACATGTGGTATTAAATGGGTGTTACGCTCAAGGTGACTTTTGTCACATCCACATGTATCTCCTCTGCAAACCGTTCCAATACGATGATTGCCACCAGCGTGTTTGGTACATGAGGGTGGGCGAGGCATTGGCGTGGTAGCTAGATTTGAGCGATTCAACGGTGTCCAGATTTCATCATCAGGGATCTGAAGAAGAACGAATTTTACGAAATGACATTGCATTTCGAGAAAGTGCAGATTTTCAGAATCTTGTGTCACTTTGGGGAGACAAGTACAATCTACTCATCTACGTGGTCTGATCACTATCATGTGGGAGAGTGTGGCTTCGACTATACTTTTTCACTACTACCTTCCCACTTCTCATACCTCTACTTGGGAAACTCATCACAATCTAAGATTCAAACAACAATCCTAAATTTCAAAAGCCCTGTTTTTAAAAATAAAACACATTTAAAGCTTGTCATAAGATAAGCTCAAACAAACTACAATCTTAGAAAATGAAACCAGCTTCTGTCAAATAAATGAGTGTAATGGGTTTTATTAGGGCTGTAGGGCGATACATATCTTTAAGAGGAGGTGCCTTTGCCCATGAGAGTCTCACCTTAGTTCCTTAATCCTTCCGTCAGTAGATGATGGAAGAGGGAAAGACAAAACAAAAGAAATCAGTTGAAAAATATATCTTAGTTGTTTGCTCCATAGATTGAGCAGAATCATATGAGGAGATTTAAGGGAAGATTTGTTGAAAAATGGAAACCTAGGAAAGAAAGAAGAATTGTACCAAGGTTGATAACCTTGCTTGATTTTCTATTGAAGAGAACACAACAAGAGGAGAATTTAGTGGGTGGTGAAAAACCTAGGTTGCAACACTAAAGGCGTTGATGTAGCGATTGTGTAGTCTTTGTTACAGGATTCAATGCATTGGAAAAGGTTGGAGGCTTATGACGAAATCACGTAAACGGAAAGAGAGATCTATAATACATACTATGGTAAAATGTCGGGTAGGTGGGTTGGGAGGAAAATTTCCGACCAGAGCATGAATCAAAATTTCCCAAACCGGCAAACCACAGAATAAACTCTCTGCTTTTACTTGTTATAGGAGGCAGAATAGAGCTACCCGATAAGCCCATCCCATTGCCATCTGATTGAAGTGGCGTATGGTTGGTTTGCTCTTGCCTGGATAAGCATATGAACACATTGACAAACCTGCAAAACTTATAAAAACTCATGAATATCGATATCTTTTATTTTCACTAATAAAGTAAATAAATCTTTTATAGTAATTGTAATAATAATAATATAATATATGCAATAATAAATTGTTTTTGGGTTTCTCATTGGCAAAATTTTGCTTTAAAATTAAGGGAGATTGTGTTTAGTAATTAACATGAAATAATAGAAAAATTAGGTTTGAAGAATTTATAATATAAAGTTTAAACCATACCAAAATAGTGTTGTTAATTAAAAAGTAATAATTACTGCACAAAACCCCCAAATTATATAGTATATATACCAGCATGATTTTGTTAAGGAAGCAAATATCTTAAATATCCTTCCTCGTTCGATCGAAGGAATGCAGTTTGGGATCTTGCCTTAAAACAAGCGTTCCTCCGTCGGCCTTTAAAACATCTTGCAGTAAAGTTAAGAACGATGGTGAGTGTTTTCAGAAACTCTAACTTCTTCTTCCTCGATGAAAACTGCGCACTTGGCTTATTTCTATGGGAGAGAAACTTCTCGTCGATCACTATTTTCAAAACCTAACATCTTTTCTATTCATCGTTAGAACACCCACTTTGAAATTTTTTGTGAAACTTCATGATATATTTTGATGGGAAAAGCGCTCTTATCGATCCCTTTTTGTTCTTTCGCCTCCACAGTAACTATCGGCAACAAATAATACCTTGGGAAAGTTTTAATATGTGTTTTGGCTTTTTGTGATATGATATTTTGGTTTTGATGTATGTAGTTTCATATAAACCAAAATGGTGGAAACGAAATTAATTTTTTCTTATGTTGTAGTATAATTATTAATAATGGAAATGAGTATTGGCCTCAAATGATGTAATACCATATGGTACATTAAGGCCGAACATTTATGTTTTCAATTGAATGCTACACCACTTGGCACATGGAGAGGACACTACTCGGTACTAAAATAATAAATAATTAGCTAAAATCTTGTTAAATATATATGTAGTTGTTATTCAGTTTTTATATTTTTGTTATGTAGTCGGGACATTGTTTAAGAATCAGTAAAGGCTTCACTTATTTGAAATAATGACGTTGGAAATATTCTTCTTGCTATGTATGTTTCTCTTGCATATTCTTCATCTATTTGATGCCTTTTTAAATAATGGGTGTTTATCTTTATTCTTATTTATACAAAAGAAATCGCCTTATACCTTGTGTCGTCTGAGACAGATAGCTGATTGCATGAGCGACAGTAAGTTGAACTTGTTATTAGTTGACCCTATTATATGATTGTGTGTATTACTTAATCTTTTCGAATACAAAATGACAACTGTTGTCTTTTGTTGGTAAAAAAATAGGTTTTAGACTTTTTGGTTTGAATGTGTCTATGAGGTGTATTCTATAAAGGGTGGTGTTGCATAAAGCATACTTATGAGATGAAACAATAGCCATGGGTGCTATGTATGTAGGACCAGATTGATGTATATGTGAATATGGCCAAGGGGTGAATGTAGTAAATGCTCTTGCTTTTTGCTGGAAACAAAGACTAAGTGTACTGCCAAAATAGAAAAGTACTACCAACACTCAACCCCTTCACTTGAAGTACTGGGTTGCTGTGAGAGTGGGCAGACTCTTTGAGGAGTCCGGATCTCTCGTACCACGAGGATTGGAGTTCTACAGTGAATTTGATCTTGATTGGGACTCTTAGCTCTTGGCGATCAAATAGGATGTTGAATAAAAATCAATTCTAATTGAAACAAAGCGAGTTTTAAAACTAATCCTAAAAATCACTAAATAAACAACTACTTAATTCTAAAGGTATGAAGAGGAGCTAGGGATGAGGTTAAAATTGTTGCAAGGTTTGCATTTTCTTGAATCATGACATTTGTGAGTTGAATCATGGATTTGTCAGAGAGGCATTATATAGTATAATGGATTTCTCGGCTTATACATTCACTATCTAACACACCATATTCCTTTTAGGAAAATGGGTCTAATAACTACTTGTAAATTTGGCCACTTTTTAAGATTTGATTATTTCTTTTGTTCCTGACCATTTCTGGTGAAAGAATTCTTGCCCCATATCTGAGGATAATCTGACCCTTCCCCGATGTAATTGGTATCGTCCTTCAAATCTTATAAAATTTTCTATCTCCTTGTTAGATCTTTGCTAACACGAGGTCAAATCCTTTCGTCATACTAGGGAGGAAGCCTCTGATCCTTCAGGTGGTATGTCTAGTGACTCTGCATGAGTAAATTAGTGATCTATCAAAGGAAATTTTGAGTTCATTAGTTCCCAAGATATTAGTCGCTTTTGGACAGCTCTTTACTCTCGGGAATATCCATCTGTGCCACTCGGAGGGCCTCTTACAAATCGAACAAAGATACAGCTCTTTTTGGGTATAAAGCTACTAATATTCAAATGGTTTGTTATAGAACAATTTTGAATTATATATAAATTAAGTATTTAAACCACAAAATAATGAGAAGCGCTAAATCTAAATGGTCAACAATTAATCCCAGCACTAGAGGATTGTTTTTAATGTAATTCATTATTGAATTCCAATCATCACCCGATCAAACAAAAGTAAGAAAATAAGAAGAAAAATAAGGAGACTAAGAGAAAAGATCCAAATTTGAGCTTAAATCTTACCTCAATGATAAAATGAATTAGAATACTCTGAACAAACTTTGAGAATTTCTATAATGAAACCATCATAAACTTTTCTTGATTAATAAAAATAAAAATCTACGTAAAGGAAACTAAGAAAATGGGCGGTTCAGAGAGGAAAGTCAGTTTTAGCTTCAATCTTTTGTCTGTATAGTGAAATCCAAGGTCTGTTATCTGACACCAGGGAAATCTCTTGATACAAATGCGCACAAAAAGAATTACTCTAAGATCTACAAAAATCAAAGATCTATATGAAAGGAAAACTTGAAAAATGGCGGTTTGAGAGAGCCCCATGAGAGGGTTCTCAATGTTCCTTGCCCCTTTTAAGCGATATTAAGCGGTATATATGTATGGTCCCTAAGATGAATGGGCTTGAGAATGAGGTCAAAATATCGTTTTATTTGGCCTTTTAGGTTTCTCGGTGATTTTGGTTGCGAAGCGACCAGTGAGTGTGACCACGGATGTTTGGTGCTCTGGAGTTTCTGGTTGTGTGACTACAGCTTTACCTGGTCGTGACCAAGTTTTCTTGTTGCAACACAATTTCCCGGTCGCGACTAAGTTTCTAGACAGCAACTTGTTTTTCTTTTCCAACTTGTCGGGGCCATAACTTCTTCATTTTACAGCGGATTGGAAGTGGCGAGTACTAGTTGGAAAGCTCTTTGAATGTAGAATGCAGCCATGAAATTTGAACCATTTGATGTTCCAGATGGTGAAAAAATTTATCTTCCCCAGTGAGCCTATAAGACGTCTCAGTTGACTCTTCTTTTGGAAATATATTGCTCATTTTACTTAAATCTTTGCTTTTTAAATATTCATAAAAACCAAGTTTATAGGAAATTTTATGAGTTTACATGAATATGGATATAAAATGCACAAAATAGCATGTGAAATAGACTCAAAACATAGATGAGTTGACATCTTTCAACACAAACTTGAAGTTTAGCTTGTCCTCAAGTAAAGAAAAAAAAGAAGTTGCTTATCCCATTGATGGAATGGGGATTCATTCGCACTTTTATTTAACTTGAAAACTAAGTAATCCAGAAGCTTTTGCAGAGGTGTAATGTGTGTCTCAAAAATTACCCTTACAAAGACAAGGGAAATGGATGTAAGATAATTTATTAATTTAATGATGAATTAATCATATGTAGACAATTTGGATAACAAGTTCTCTCACTAGTGTGTGTGTGTGGTCTTCCTATCAAACAATTGCAAGCTAGATGGATTTATGAGAGTATTAAGGATAAAATGCGCGGATCCCCAAAGATAATTTATTGAGTTCCATAGGCTTGTTGTTCTTATCACTCTCTCCACGCTCAATGTAGGCACACACAACTATCGAGATCAAGTAAGGTCTTTATAAGCTTGTAGTAGCAAGGCCAGGTAAGGGTAGTTGAGTGATCATTGATTAGTGCCCGAAAAGTGCCTATTTTGAACCACATTTATTATAGGTTTTGAGTCTTTTTATTGTATAATCATTCTAATTAACGATTTGCACATTTAGGTCCCTACTATTTACTAATCGCGCATTTGTGGCAAATTTTCGCGATTTTTCTGCGACCCTAATTACGTCGAAATTATTGGTGATCAAGCCACGAAATTCTAGTCAACTAAGCATTTCAAATCAAAGATCGGAAGGGAAGAAGAGCAGGAAAATGTGAAGGAAAAACACTGCCTATGAGAAGGCATTTTACTGCAAAACCGCATTCAGCCCACGCCTCTTCCACAGCCTTTTATTTCCTCAGGCTGCTGTTTTGGCACTGCGGTTGCGCTTTTGTTCTTTGTTTACTGGTACGGGTTTTTCTCATTTCTACCCTTATTTGTTACTTAAGTTTGGTTTGTATGGTATTTCACTTGGTTTATGGAAGCTATAGGCCATTTTGTATACTATGTTGGTGAGGAGGCCGAATTTTTTCTTTGTAAAATAAAATTAGGGCTCAGTTCTCCCATTTTTCTCTTTTCTCCCCTTTTCTTTCCTGTTCTCGACGTGAAACACACACCTACAGGATGTATTTCAGGAGGGATGGTTAACTAAATTAGTTTTCCTCCTTGAAGAGGAGGGTTGTATTTGGGTTTGGAGGGGTAACTCATGGTTCCCCCTATTTTCTTGTGCGCATTTTATGGTTGTTTACGTTCCACCCTTCTCATAGGTTAGAATCTCTTTTAAGCATGCTTCTCTTTTATGGACATTTTTGAAGACTTTTGGTTGTGGATGCTGCGCATCCGTGAGAGGCTCAGTTAATGATTATCTCACCGCTGATTTGCTGGTGAGTGGTTTTTGAGATGTCTTTCAGCTGTTTGGAGCATTTATGCCATTTCAAATGCTATGTTTCAAAGGGAAAATCATAGGGTTTGATTTTCCCAAAGCCTAAATGAGAATCAGTTTGAGAAGCTGACTGTAATAATAAATACACTCTGCATGGGAAAAGGAAATACACCAGAAGGACATGTTGTTTGTGAACCACAAACGATATTGAGACTTCAAGGAATTCTATTATTTACTTTATTTAAATTTAGTTGCAAACACAATCTTTGTTTTTACCCAGGCAAAATCCAAATTTAATTCCACCGTTTTGACTTCATAAATCATTTGTACGAAAACCCCATCCCCGTGTTAAACCACCAAGAGGCAGCTATCTGCGATGGCATTCGGCAATAGGAGAGTATGAAACAAATGTATTGTTGATTCGGATCACCCTCATTGCTTTGAATCAAATGGCGCCGTTCTTGGGGGGATGGTGCCTAAGTGCATTTAATGAGTTGTTGAACACCTGTGATCCTCATCACAAGTTTTAATTGAATTTCTTTTTATATTTCATTATCGAGAATTTTTTTCATGTTATATACAAAATAAAAAATAAAAAATTCTGGAATTGTTTTTGGTGTTGTCTTGTGTGCCTTAACACCTGCTGCAGGGATTGAATATCCGGTAGGTTAAGAATTACAGAGGCAAGCGGTTCGAGTGCCACGAGGTTCGTGGGAGAATTGAGGGGAGAAAATGGAACCCCACATGAAGAAAGCAAATCGATCGAGGGTAACCACAAACTTACATGACAATGAGGGACTATGGGAACTTTGCATGGCAAAATCAACAAGCAACACAATGAGAGAAATTCAAACCACAGATCTGTGGGGGGATATAGAGGGTGATGGATGAGTGCACCCCCTACATGGTGCATCACGAGTATACCTCAAATCCTCAGCCACACCACAACCACCTGATTAATTTCTTCGATTAATGACCATTACGGGACTATGTTGGTGGTGATATTATGGATGAACAAGAACGATGCCCGATTGAGTGAAAAAATCCCATGCGAGGAGAATTCACGGACCCGAATTAGATAAATTTGTGAACAATGATTTTTAACGAGCATGAATGGGACAACACCCAAGATTGGTAGAGACATGGTGGTCAGTAGTGATGTCCGCTGGGGAGTGTCAAGAAGTGACACCACCGTAGGCGGAGGAAGACCTGAGTGCCCTCCCCCCAATATGCTAGAAGGCACAGTGAAAATTTTGGATCTCAGTTAGTCAATATTGTTTGCACGGGGAGAAGGAGGAGCAGCTCACATTGTTGAGTGAGGATAGCGGTGGAAAGGGAAGGGGAGGAACGAAAGGCCTATCGTTCATGACCGAGCCCATGGTTGGATCCTAATGTCACTCTGACCCAGAAATAGTATTGCCCAGGTATACACATATTGCCCACACACACTGACAAACTCAAAACTCTTGACTTGCTTTCGAAAACCCATGCAGGTCCATCATTTGCATCTGACATTTGAGAGATTAGTGACGCGAATCTGCCACCATCAAAGCGTTAGCGGTCGTTTTATACCGTAGCATAGTGGTTATGATTCCCAGTCACCGGGTTCGGTTTCGTTTCTGAACTTCTGTTTTTTATTTCTGACTCTTTCCACCTCTCCTTTTGTTTTAATTTTTCTTGTCTTATTTTATTTTATAAGTATTTTATTAGATTTTTATAATTTTCTCCTTAGATTTTATCTAATTTTTAGTTAATTTATGTTTAAAATTAATTTTACTTTTACACTGCAATTTTCCTAATTTTTTCTTGTATTAATTTTTTTTTAATTTTGGTAATTTTGGAAAATTTGATTGGAAAGAAGTGGAAGACAGATATGAAGGGTTGTTTGTGGTATTTGAGAATTTGTGATATAAGTGAGGAAATGAAAAGGGATTAAACTATAAGCGAAATTGGACAAATTTTATGGCTGACTTTGTGAAGAATTCTATGTTATTAAACTGCATTGAATGCCAATAGTGTTCCATTTAGACATTTTTTATATATAAAAAAACGTTTATTTATATATATATATTATTTTGATTTCAGAAAATTTATTTTTATTTTTTTATTTGTATATATATATTATTTTATTTTATTTCAAAAAAAAATTATTTTATTTTTTTATTATTATTTGTTTTATAACTGTATTGTTTATTTAAGAAGTTCTGAAAAAATTTTAAAAAAAGGAAGTGCATTTTAAATATTTATTTTTATTTTATTATTATATTATTTTTTTGGTTTTTTGAAAATCGAAAAAGTGTTAACGTTAATTTTAATTTAAAAGAACAGCGAGAATTAGCTAACATAACCCTACTTCATGTGCTTACTACCTCCAAATTTTGTTTAGCTCATAACTTTTCATCAGAACTCCGTTTTAAGGCGTTCTTGAGTATACAGATTGGAAAACTTAGAGTATAGAATCCAAATATGGCCATAAAGAATATTTTTAGATTATTATGAAAGTGTAATTTTAAAAATGCTCCAGGCGGTCATTTTTTCTTCTCTTTTCTTCTCCTAACTTGTTTTATTTGAAGGCAAACAGGTGAATAAGTGTCGATGGAAGCTTGCAGAGTCTCCTATCTAGAAATGATCACATCATCAAGGAGGGTGACACATGCTCTCTACAATTTTCAATCGAGACCCCATTTCGAGCATCGAGATGTTGCAGGTTGGGAGTTATCAAAAGTGGCTTTTATTGTTTGTTCTTTTTGTATCATTTTGAGCAAGCCCATTTTAGATATTCCAGGTGGCTTCTTTGGGTCCTATTTTCTATAAGGCATTTTAAAAAACGACTTCATTTCAAGAATCATGGTTGTTTTGATCAAAATTTTTGTGTGTTGTACCTAGCTCATAGTTTGAAAAATTGAAAATTTGTCCAATTCATTGATGTTAGATCGGTTTCATACCTAATTAGAGTGGATGATTAATTTAGAATACTTGTTGCTTTCAACGCTTTTTCTATTGCAACTAACAAATATTGCCACGAGCACATTAGGTTTTCAATGATGAAATTTAAAAACGCTCAACCTCAGCACCACTTTGCATAAACCTACCTAGTTCCATTTACCACCTTTAAACTGGGTTCACGGACATGTGGAAAGAAGTCAATACGTCTTGGAAAAAATAAAAATAAAATATAAAAAATAAAGAAAGAAGAAGAATAAATATTTACAATGCTTTGCCTTGAAACCGAGAGCACGGTCCAGGGGTATATAAGCAAAACCTTTAAGCCGGTGCATGGCAACCATTCTCGGTTGAGACCACCGACTTAGTGCTTTCGTTACATGGGTGATCAGTTAGCAGTTGAAACTTGAGGTTGTGGAGTGCTGAGTCTTAGGAAATCATTGAAGTCGAGTGAGCTGAAGAGTTGGTGGTCGAAGATCCTCATGACTTGGTGACCTAAACTGTAATTAGGTTGGGAGTCATGGTAGATCTGGGTTGCATGGACTTTGGTGAGATTCGTTATGCTTTAAGTGCCTGTTGCAGAAAAAGTGTGTGGAATAAGGGTGGGTCCTGATCTGTTTAGGTTGTGGTAGTAGCTGGGTTGGGAGAGTGCGGTTGTGGAGTTTATTGTTGAGCTAATCAAATAAACACTTAGGTTTGGTGGAAGTTTACGGTTGATTCTACGAGGAAGGGAGGCTCTTTATTACTCGATTTTGGCGAAAGACATTCTCTCATGGAACTGGTTATTGGACAAACTTTTGATGATGATGATTCTGTAGGGTTAGGCATTACTCATTTTAACCTTTTGGAATACCATTTTTGTGCACATTATTTTGTTATCATTTGTATGCTCTTTCTTCTTTCTTCTTTTTCCATTTGCTAAAGGGACCAATGATTGAAGTGTAATTAAGTTACTAGAGAGATGCTATTACAGACATATTTATTATAGGTTTTGATGCCTTGCAGCCTTTCAAAATGTTCTAATCCTTCCAGACCCCATGGCTGGGTCCCTACTATTTTACTAATGTCGCATTTTTGTGGCAAATTTTACCAGTTTTTGCGACCCTAAGTACATGAGGGTGTTATGGAGCTGGTCAAACCACCAGAAGAATTCTAGTCAAACTCGGCATTTCCGTCAAAGATCAGGAGGGAGGAAGGCAAAATGTGAAGAAAGAAAACACCCTTCTGCAGGAAAAACAGTCCTCTTGAGCCTTTATTCAGCCCCTCCTTCCAGCGCATTGATCTCCGACCACCTGTTTTCTATGATTGCAGCTTTTGTTCCTGTTTTAATTTTGGTTTTCTCTATGCTCACGCTGCGACATATTCACACTTAAGTTTGGTTTGTATGGTATTTCACTTAGTTTGTAGACTATATATAAGCCATTTGTATCGCAGTGAGGAGGGGCCGAATTTTTTGGCTGTAAATAAAATTAGGGCTCAGTTCTCCCATTTTTCTCTTTTCTCCCCTTTTCTTTCCTGTTCCCGGCAGCAAAACACACCTCTGAGGATGACAACTCAGAGGATGGTTGGCTAGGTCGTTTTCCTCAACAGAGGGAGTTCTTCAACTAGGGTTGGGTAACTCCTTACTATTTTTAACGCAGCATTTATGGTTGTGTTTCGTTCTGCTTCTCCCACTTGAGTTAAAATCTTTTAAGCATGCTCTCTTTAATGTGTTGGCAAGCTTTTTGAGTTCGATGGATACTTTACTTTCCCATCCATTGAGGCTGGGATGGTTGTCTCACCTTTGGATTATCGTGGAGTATGGTTTTTGAGATGTGTTTCTTTGTTAGGAACATTTATGCCCATTAAAATGCTGTATTTAAAAGAAAAAATAAGGTTTACATTTTAAGGCTAAATGAAGAATCAGGTTCGAAGCCTTATGTATATCCTCCCACAATATGAGGAAAAAAAAAATACCGGGTTATCAGTGGTTACCTTGACCCTAAACAGGTGGCCAGAGACCCAGTTCTTTGTTTTTATTGGGCTGGTTTGCAAACCCTGACCTGTTTACCAAACCTTGAAATCCCAAATTTGTTCACCATTTTGACTTCACTTAAATCATTTGTGCGAAAACCCATCCCAGTGTTAGACCCTAGACCGCTATCTTTACTTGATGTTAAGCTTGACTACGGCAATAGATATAGGAAACAAAATATTGTTGATTAGGATCACCCTACCAGGTAACGCGAATCAGTCATTTGGTAAAAACACCCAAATATACATCTTTTCACCATTGACAGCTTACTCCATCCCAGTTCTTACCATTGACATACACTCCTCAAACACCCAAAATCTGTTTAGGTGCATCTTCCATACACTCCCTCAATATCCTTTTTCTCTACGCACAAATTCTCGCATTCTTTCAACAAAACATAAGAGGTATTTATTAGACAAGTTGTCTAGTGGTGCAATGTCAAGGCTCACACAAATATGACCATGCGAGGCTTTAATCGATAGCCTCCGGACCGATTGGTATGGGTGCTGGGTGTTGAAGGACGCATGGGATTTACTTGCTCTAGGGAAGGAAGGCTATGAGGCTAGACTCACTCCTCTTTGACTTTTTATTGCTTCTTTTACACTTGATATTTTTCTGTTTTTTATTTTTATTTTCAACTTTACTCATTTCAACCAATTTGGGTTATTTCCTGGAAAGTGGCACCTAGCTGCTCCTCACCACATTTCTCAATTATGTTCAAATCCTCATGTTATGGGTGAGGTTGTGGTTCTTTATTGAGAAGGGGATAGTGATGTATAGAAGGTTGTGGCTTCTGAAACTTGGTTTTTATAAAACGAAATTTTGGCTCTTTAAGGCTCAACATCTTTACAGGGGACCTTGCATGCCATAATAAGGTTAAGCTTGAAAACCTGATCTTACAGATGAAGCCTATATCATTTCTCGATTGTAAATTATTTGCCTAGGATTTAGCCTCGACGATAATAGAACAAGTTCTAGAACCTATGGAGATCAAAATTAGTTGGTTCTCAGAGCTGCTTTCTCTACTTCAAAGGAAAAACTGCTTACTCAAAGGGTACTTAGTGACCACGATGCATGGATTTTGAGAGAACCAGCTAAATAGCCTGTAAAAGACAACTCATTAAGCATTAAGTCCTGTTATCTCTGTATATTATCCATATACTTAAGGGGTTCATTGTATGATTATTGATGAAGGCATGTGACTTGTCAAGAAAACTCTCAATTATTAACTCTAACTAAAAAAATATATCAAACTAGATGTAAGTTAGGAGCTTTATCAGAGCAAAGCCGGCCCTCGAGAAAAGCACGAGAGAAAATTCATCCTCGAGTTGTCATTTGCAACATGTAGGGGTGTGACATGATAAACTAACCAAAAATAAGCACTGAACTTTAGGATGAACATTGTCTAAATATCTAGCAATGAGCAAAAGAGCTCAATAAAGTAAAGGGTAATAAGAGAGTTGGGAAAAGTAGAACTCCTTTGTAGTGTGGCCACTTTGAATAGGAACCTTGATGATTTTCAAGCATTGTGATGTACTACCCTTGATACACTCTTTTTCTTCTTTGGAACCATGAAAGTGGCTTTGGCATTTTCTTGAACACTTGAGGTGTGCACGACTTCCTTCACCTCAAATGAGTGAGTTTGATTCTTCAAAACCTCCTTCAATATACAGAAATGACTCCACAATCAACAATGATCCACAAAGAACCCAAAAACAAACAACCAAGCACAAAAATTTTCTTCCATTGCAACTCCTCTTTGATGCTTGGAAAGATAGATGAAAAATTTGGGTTCAACAAAAGTAAGTTTGTGGGTTTGTGATGGGTTTTGAAGCTTGAAGATGATGGAGATGGATTAGGGAGGAATGTGATTTAGGATTTGAGTGGATGGGAGATGAATTTGAAGTGGTTAGAAGTTGCAAGGGGTTGAGGGAAAAGTATAGCGGGATAAGTGTAGTGGAAGAAGAAAATGGGTTTCAAGGTTAAAGACCTCTGTTTTCATGTTTAATGGTGATCAGTGTGAGTGATAACAAACACCCTTGTTTTTATCAAGCTGTTATATCATATCTCTTCATTTAAGCTAAGTGGATGTGTGAGACATGTTGACGATCTTTCGCATGAATGTATCATGGAACAGAGATGAACCATTTGGAGCCTCAATAAATACAGAAAAATCAGAATGTTCATTGCTGTCAGTGTGATGATTTCTTGACTCCTTAGGTTCTCCTTGCTTTGTCGGAATTTGCCGCTGCCACTTGCTATCCTTCAAAGTCCTTCATGTATATATTCTCTCAAAATTCCTCCAATAGCAACCCCTTAATGCTTTCATTCATGTAAACTCATCTCTTGTCTTCAATTCTCCTCAAGCATGATCATGAACCTTCTAACTTTATAATTTCGAGTTCAATTTGGTTCATTTCATTTCAAACCACGGGGTGATGAACATCTCCCTCCATTTTTTCACACTTCAAGCACTATAATTACATCAGGCACTTTCCAACTTCTTGCCTTCGCTCTTGCAAACTAGTCATGACAACATGTTGAACTTGAAACCTACTTTATTCTGAAAACACTAACAAATAAAGTTAAAACACTGCTGGAATTTTCATCACAGTAGTAAAAAAAAAACATAAACAAATAAAGTAACTAAAAAAATTAGAAAAAGAAAAAGAGAGTAGATAGAATCCTTATTACTTAGCTTAGGTTGCCTCCCAAGAAGCTTCTCCATTTTTAGAGTCCAACTAGACTCATTGGAAAAGAAATACTAAGTGCTTCATTGACGATCATTCATCTTGGAAAGCACTTCCTCTTCATTACCATTCAGCTGAGAATATTTTCTTTCATATTTTGAATAGGAAATAAACTCAAAAATCCCCTTTAGTATGGCTGGTGGTTCGGCCTGATTCTTCAAGCAGTCCCTACATGTGAGTAGATGTAAACACATTTATGCTTAAGGGGACTGTTCAAACATGTAACCCTTTTGATTGAAGCAAAAAATTCATGAATTTTACGCACATGGCTCTTTCTTGCTCGATCAAGGTAATGGTTGGTGAAGATTGAACTTCTTTCTCCTCACTTACAAGCAAGGTGAGCTCCCCCTTGTTGATGTCAATCATGCTTGGCTTGAGGAAGAAGTGGTCTTCTTAATATATTCAAATTTTTTAGATCCCCTTTAATGCCCCAAGCTACAAAATCCATGGGGAAGGCAAATGTGTCAATCTTCACCAAGACGTTTTCCATAGCCACCACTTGACTTTCTTCTTCAAATTTCAATTTATCCACTAATGACTCCTTCTCTAAGTTTTTTAAGTGCCTTTTTCTCAATTTCCATCTCATTTCACCTTCTTCCACACAAATTTCGGGATAGGAAATTTGCCACCTTTGCTCAAGGAGTATCCATGCATTCATTGGGATTTGGCAAAGTGTTACTAGGAGAGGTCCTAGAGAATTTTTTCCTTGAATGCTTGGACCAAGTGTCCTATTTGAGCTTCTACATTTTTCAATCTAGCACTAGTGTTGACTTGGAAGGCATTTAAATCTGGAAATTTCTGCTCATGTAGATTAATCATCTCCTTGTTCCCTTCCATGTAGATAAAATACGCTGTAATGAGGGACAACTCTTCTTCCTTTGAGAATGTGGGATTTGAACCTTGATAGGAAATGATACTCCTTGTTCCATGGTGAGTCATTGTGAATTCTTTAGTCGATTTATGAAAAGTAGTTCAAGCTTGGCTTCTATGGAGACAAATCTATCTTCTATTGAATGTTCCTCCATAAGTACCAACAAATAAGAAGAAAAACAAAAGAAAATAAAGTACAAAATACTAATAAAAAAAAGTAAATAAGAAACAAATCACAACCAAAAAGATAAAAAATAAAATAAAATTTTCCTAAATTAGCAAATTACCCGTTCTTCAAAATGTCAACTTCCAATGAGAGAAAGTGAAGCGATGCCAATCCTGAAACAACGGCGTAGCTTGTAAAGACAGATGATGTATATGTGAAAATATGGTCGAGGAGTGAATGTAGTAAATACTCATTTCCTTTGAAACAAAAGTAAGTGCTAAAAAAACTAAAATGAAAGTACTACCAACACTCGAGCCTTTTCGCAAGTGCACGGGTCATATAAGTAATAAAAAAGTGGACTCACAGGAGTCGGGATATCGACCTTACCGAGTTGGAGGTTCTCTACAATTGGAATTTGATCACCCCGGTTACAAGGGCTCTTCCTTTAGGCGATCAAATAGGATGTGGAATAAAATCAATTTAATTGAAACAAAAACTGATTTAAAACTAATCTAAAATCTGCAAATAAACAACTACTTAATTCTAAAAGGTATGAAGAGAGGCACTAGGGATGAGGATAATTATTTGCAAACAGTTTGCATTTTCTTGAATGCGTAACATTTGTGAGTTGAATGCTGGATTTGTTCACGAGAAATTTAGTATAGCTTGGATTTCTCCTGGCACTATACATTTCACTATCTAACACACCATATTCCTTTTTAGGAAAAATGGGGTCCTAAATAGCTACACATAAATTGGCCTTTTAGATTTGATTGTTTTCTTTTTTCCAATACTTCACAACCATTTCTCGGGGTAGAAGATTCTGCCCCCATATCTACGGGATAATCTGAAGTAGCCCATGTAATTGGTATCTCGTCCTTCAAATCTTATAAAATTTTCTATCTCCTTGATTAGATCTTTACTTGCTGCAGGATCAAATCCTTTCATCATAATAAGGAGAAACCTCACGATCCAACTAAATTGATACATCATCTAGTACCAATCTCTCATTACCATGAGTAAAGTGTGAATCTATCAAAGGAAATTTTAGAGCTCATTAATTTTAAGATATTAGTCTAACATACCTGAGATTCTTGCTCTTTACTCTAAATTAGTGATCTATCAAAATTTTTTGAGCTCGTGGATTTCAGAATGTGTCTTTAAGTTACCCTTTGTTTACTCTCGGAATCTTCATCTGCTGTCATTCACTCGAGGGCCTCTTGGAAATAAGAGCAAAGATACAAATCTTTTTTGGGTATAAGCTACTAATATTCCAAACAGTTCATTATGAACAATACCAATTATAAATTCGATATTCAAACCCACAAAATATGAGAAGTTTGCAAATCTAAATGTTCAACAATTAATCCCAACCTAGGGTGTTTAATGTTCCTATTACTAGATTCAATCATTGTCAGACAAAAAGTAAGAAAATGAAGAAAGAAATCAAGAATGAAGAAAATCAGTTTGAGCTTAAATCTTTATCAACAGTAAATAAATTATAAATTGAATATTTAGTACAACACCAAAAATCTCTTTAATAGAAATAAAAATATGCTCTAAAACTACTCTAAGATCTATTAAAAATAAAAATCTGCTGACAAAAACTAAGAAAATTGGCGAGTTTAGAGAAAATCCATGAGAGGAGAAAAATCCGTATTTTAAGGCACTGATCTTTTAATAGAACGCTAATTAATCTAAATCTACATTCATGCAACCTTGGGAAATCTCTTCAATGCAAGAAAATGCGGAAAAATGGGCAGTTTAGAGAGAAACCCCATGAGAGAGGTTCTCGATGTTCATACACCACTTTTACCTAAAAGCAGTATATATATGGTCTAGGTCAAATGGGCTTGAAAATAGGTCAAAATATCAATTTTCGGCCTTTTAGGATTTATCAGCGTCTTTGGTCGCGAAACGACAAAAATTTGGTCGCGAGACAATTTTTAGGTCGCGGCAATTTCTAGTTGTGACACGATTTCCTGGTTGCAACGAGTTTTACGGTTGCGACCTGATTCTGGTAGCGACTAAGTTTACGGAATGAGTAACTTTTTTTTCTTCTCGACTTATCGGGGCCATAACTTCATTTAACTTGAATTTGAGCATGAGTACTTTCGTTGGAAAGCTTTTGAATGTAGAATGCAGCCATGAAATTTGAACCATTTGATGTTCAGATAGTACAGAAAAATTTATCTTCCGGTGGCTTGTATTTATGAGACTCTCGGTTGACTCTTCTTTTGGAAATATATTGCTCATTTCTTGCCAAATCACTTGTTTTTCATCAATAATCCTAAAAACCAAGTTTAGGAAAGATTTTATGAGTTTACATGAATATGGATATCAAAATCCACAAAATAGCATGTGAAATGAACTCGAAACGAGATGGAGTTTGCACTCATCAATATACATCAAGATGGACTGGTACATCTAACTCTAAGATATATGGACATGAAGATAACCAATATATGAAAAATAGATTCCAATATGTACAAAATACTTCAAGTGCATTGCTAATGTAACTCATTTATCAATATTGTTAATTATTGTATAATATAAATTGTAAACTTTACTAATAATGTAACACCCCAAAATGTACCCTAGCAGTTTTCGACACATTTCGGGTATTTTGTAAGTATAATTTGAATGTTTCGTAAGTTAAATAAAACATGGCAGAACCAAAATTTACAATTATAAGGACAAAAGTGTAATTTGAAAAAAGGGGCTTAAAGTCATAATTTGATATCACATAGGCGAAGTATAATAATAGGAATTATAGTGTAATTAAATGGAAGTTGGAGGATCAAAAAGCAAATAAAGAAACATAACCCAAAAATGGGTTTTTGAGAGCCAAACAAGGCCTAATAGATTTTTGCTTTAAAGACCAAAATTGGTCTCCATTTTGGGAGGGCTCAAAAACGGATGGGAGAAGGAGAGAAGAAGAGGAGGAGGAAGAGAAGAAGAAGAGAAGAGAAGAAGAAAGGAAGATCAAACGTATGGAACTTTGGATTTTTGGTATGGAACTACTAAATTTGAGTATGGATCTTTGGTTTTGTATGGTTATTATCTTGTCAGCCCTGGGGTTTGTTAGAGTTTCATCCTAACCAAAGATGTATTAAGTAGGGTTGGTAGACTCTAAGTAACACGAAGATAGTTATAGAATCCTCTATTTTAAGTTGGATTCATGGTTTGAGTGAGGAAGTGAATTGGTTAGGCTTTAGAACAAACCCTAACTAAACATCATATTTGGTTTGTGTATGGGTCATAACCCATATTAGAGTTGTTTTGAGAGAAAATCATGAAAGGTTTTGATGAAGGATATGTAATGAATGATAAATTGAGTAGAAAAGAGATTATACGATGAATTTGGAGTGGTCTTAACGTGTTTATGGAGTATTGGGTTGATTTGGGTATCAACATATTGAAAAATGGGAGAAAAACACACATTCTGGGCATTTTCGGGGGACATGTACTGGTACACCTTGGACATGTACCGGTACGCCCCACTCCCGAGCAGAGCATGTAGGTACATGTCTTGGAACATGCGGTACACCTGCTTTCTGTTTCGGCCGGTTTCGTATTTTAGCCATAACTTTCTCTTTTCTTATATGATTTGGAATTATTCAGAGTGGATAATTAAACTAGACTTTAAGGAGGGCAGCCTCTGAAATAGACATGTCAGGTCGAAGCTTTAAGTGGCCCGAATCCACTCGAAAGTGAGGCATGTGCAAGCCAATTCCTGCATCAGTTTTGAATCATAGAGTAGTCCTGATTGTTTCGAACGTATCTTGAGTTCGGGTGCTCCGATTTGGGTGATTCCAGTTGGAGAAGAACCCTTAGCACCTTAGCCTTAAAGGAGTACAAAGAACCAGTGTCAAATATGGAGACAAGGTATAGAAAATAAATATTGCAAACTGTCCCTCGGGTAAAATCGGTAAACCGACTAGTTGGCATGAAAATGCCATAACTTGAATTTGGATGATCGGTTGGAATGATTCCAATTTCTAAGTAAAGTTGATTCATCGAGGAATAGGAATACATAGATGATGTGTGGATAGGCATCCTTTTCCGTACAAGTATCACAAAAATGCCATATGGAATAGGCATGAAACACGAATATGATGAAACTTTGAAAATGAATTAGAAACATGAATATGAACATGAAGAAATAATATATAGTGAACACGAAGGTAATAAAGATAGGTTATGAGTTCTGAAATACATATGATCATATAGTACCTAGAATAGAAAAATGAATGAGTGGAGCGTCTGATGGTGCCGAGCTCCACGGCCGGTGCCCGGCACTCTGTTTGGTGCTACGACACTCTGTTGCGTGGAAGTAACACGTTTTGATGGTCTTTGGCACTCACGCTGGTCTGCGACCTCTGTGCGTGGGTAACCCACGTTTGATTAATTAACCGGCCTCCTGTTGGTGCTTAGGCACTCTGAGCCTCTGACCTTACATTGCGTGGCTTGAGCATCCTAATCGGTGCTCGGCACTCCTGTTGGTGCTACGGCACTCCTGTTGCGTGGGCGAGGCCACGTCTGTACATTGCTCACGGCACTGATCTTGTATTGTAGCCGGGTACTTGTTATGCTAACGTCCACACTCATTTCTTATGATTGGTATAGGTAGTCGAGACGGACATATGATAAGACAGATAAAGAATAAGAGTAAGATAAAGAGGTACCTACATGCATTACGTAGTACCCTACGGTACTCTGTATGGAGTGTCTACGTAGTACCTACGGGTACTCTCGTATCAGTAAAATAAGTATAAGTTCTGTAATATAAGCATAAGTCCAGTAGTACCTACGGGTACCTTCGAACAAGTGTAAACTCCATAGTATAAGTTCTGTAGTACCTACGGGTACTCTCGTATCAGTAAAATAAGTATAAGTTCTATAATATAAGTATAAGTCCAGTAGTACCTACGGGTATTTCCGTATAATGAATCTGTGTGATACCTACAGTGATTTTGCTTTTGTATAAATAAGCTCTACGAAACTCCCTACGGGAGATCAGGAATAAGCATAAACTGTTATAAGCATAAGAAATTGTATAAGTCTAAAGATGACTACAGTATGAGCAGAGCAAACTCACATTTGTTTTGGATATGATTATTATACATTGAAACATCGTACCTCACAGTTGCCTATGCACGAGAATAAGATCTTCAAGACGAGAATAAGTTACGTAAAGAGTATAAGATCCAAATTAAGACAAGTATAGTGCATGGAAATGACATAAGATACGAAATACATGTATAAGTTACATCTTCTGCAGTATAGGATGTAAATACAAGGATAAAGTTCAATAATACAAGTATAAGTTAGTAAGACCGGGATATGCCGTGAAATGCCAGGAAATTATAAGATCACAGTACGGTATAAGTTTGGTAGTACTTACAAGTACTTAGGTATAAGAATGATTCCGCCAACACGGTATAGATCCGTGTCTGCGAGCGTACCCTCTGGTACCCAGCCGAGACAAGTGTAAACTACAGAAGTATAAGTATAAGTTTTGTAAGCTCCTACGGAAGTCATGATAGAGATAAGTATAATACGTTAATATATGGTACTCTTATTATAAACATAAGTTCTGTAACTCTAAGGAGATCGAAATAAGTATAAACCGGATAGAGTATAAGTCCATGTATAAGCAGTACGACATACAGAAATCGAGATAAGAATGGAGTCTGTATGAGTATAAGATCCAAATAAGGATAAGCGTGCCATAAGAGAAATTCCTGAGTAAGTATAAGATCGTTATAAGTATAAGTTCAGTACCGTAGATGAGAGATTTGAACAAGCTTAAGTTTGTTACAAGAAAAATTATGTATGTAAATATGTGATATGAATTCCTGAAGGTCGAGATACCGATTCTTGTTATACATTTGTGTTTTTTACATATAAGATATGTTTCCCTTTCAAAAGGCGTAAAACATACGGGTTTCATCGGAGTGTAGGTCTGAGGAAGACATCGAGAAAGTCATATCTATTGGAGCCCGACATGGTAGGGGTTCACTACATGGAGTTCATTCGTTTGTAATTGTAAAAGTACAGTTTTGTATTTGTAAATGGGACTCGATAAATTTGTATAGATTTTGATGGACACCACTCTGGTGGTAGTTCTTTTGATATGTATATGATATTTTGATTCGGTTATATGATGTGGGCCATACACACAGATATAAGTTCGGCTTTTAAAATAAATAAATGAATAAAATAAAATTAGGTAAGAGTCTCGCCTACTACGGAATCTGTCGATCCGCCTAATCTGCCTGACTGAAAAACTGGGCATAACAAGTTGGTACGTTACGCGTGATCGTTAACCTCGGGCTTGAGGGATATGATGTCGTGGTCACAAGTCGCATCGTGAGCCTAGGTTTGAAGCTGATAAGTCTTACATTAAGGATGTACCCACACAAGAATGTGTCGCCCACCCGTGATGTCCTCGGGTCTCCGTATAATATCGACTAGTTCTCGATGGAATAAATGCTCAAAAGATAATGTCAAGCTTACAAGAGATATCCGGCTAGTCATCGAGACAAATCGACATGCCATAAGAAAAATGAAGTTTGCACAAGCATACATCTCTCATCTCTTCGATATCAGGAAAATTTCGAGACTAAATTTATTTTAAGGGGGATCAGAACACCCCAAAATGTACCATAGCAGTTTTCGACACATTTCGGGTATTTTGTAAGCATAATTTGAATGTTTCGTAAGTTAAATGCGAAACATGAAAACGAGAGACTCGGAAATTTTACAAGTTATAAGGATAAAAGTGTAATTTGCAAAAAGGGGGCTTAAAAGTCATAATTTGATAAGACTATAGGCCAAAGTATAAATAATAGGAATTGTAGTGTAATTAAATGGAAGTTGGAGGATCAAAAAGCAAATAAAGAAACATAACCCAAAAATGGGTTTTTGAGAGCCAAACAAGGCCTAAGAGATTTCCGCTTAAAGATCAAATCGGGTCTCCATTTTCTGAGAGCTCAAAACTGATGGGATAAGGAGAGAAGAGGAGGAGGAAAGAGAAGGTTGAAGAGAAGGGTGGTTAAGAAAGAAAGATCAAACGTATGGAACTTTGGATTTTTGGTATGGAACTACTAAATTTGAGTATGGATCTTTGGTTTTGTATGGTTATTATCTTGTCCAAACCTAGGGTTTGTTAGGATTTCATCCTAACCAAAGATGTATTGAAATTAGGGTTGGTAAAACTCTAAATGGCAATAAGATAGGTTATGTAATCCTATCTTTAAGTTGGATTCATGGTTTAATTGAGAGTAATTGAGTTAGGGTTTAGAACAAACCCTAACTAAACATCATATTTGGTTTGTGTATGGGTCATAACCCATATTAGAGTTTTTTTGAGAGAAAATCATGAAAGTTTTTGATGAAGGATATGTATTGAATGATAAATTGAGTAGAAAAGAGATTATAAGATGAATTTTGGAGTGTTCCTGACAAGAGCGATGAGTATCGGTCATCTGGGTAACAACATATCAAAACGGGACAAAAAACACACATTCTGGCATTGACATGTACCGCAATACCTTGGACATGTAAATTTTGAGTTACCTTCCAGAACTCAACATGTACCGGCATATGCATGAACATGCGGTACACCTCGCCTCTATTTCACCGCTATTATAGCCATAACTTGCTCATTTCTTATCCAATTTGCGTGATTCAAGTGGCTACATAAACTAGACTTCAAGTAGAACCAAATATCTAGAAATAGACACCGCCAAATTCCCCCTCTGAACCTATGACACATAACCATTCAAAGTGTGGCTATGTGCAAAGCCAATTCCTCGTATCGCTTTGAATCATAGAGGAAGCTCTACATCGCTTTCTTGACGTGATGTCTTGAGTTCTGTGTCTCGGATTAGTGATTCAATCGATAGAACCTTAGCACCTTATCCTTAAAGGAGTTACATAGAACCGTTGTCAAATATGAGACAAGGCACTGAAATGAATAATGCAAACTGTCCCGTAAAAATCTATGAAATGACTACTAAGTATGAAATGCCATAACTCAGTTTGATGATCCGATTGAATGATTCCACTTAAGTAAAGTTGGATTCATCGAGAACAAGAATATATTGAAATTGAGTGGTATGGATAGCATCATACAGACAGCATTCGAATGCCATACACAAAGACGAAACTAATATGATATGAAACTCAAAATGAATCGAAACATGAATATGAACATGAAAAGCAATATGTCATGAAACAAAGTGTGTAATAAAGATGGGTTATGAAACTCCTCGAAAGACACAAGGATCATGCGACTACCTAGGACCGAAAATGAATGAGCCGGACGCCCCGATGGTGCTTCTGGCATCTCCTCGCTGGTGCGCGCTTCAAGACTCATCGCGCCACGCGACTCGCTATGCGGCAACCGCGGCTGATCGATGCCGCACTCCTTCCGTGCTACGACACTTTAAGGCGTGGGTAACCACGTTTTGACTGCGCTTCCTAAGACTCGCTGTTGCGTTTCAAGACTACCGCTGGTACTACGATACTCTGTCATGTGAGCAAAGACGCCCCACCGATGTTCCAAGACTACCGGGTGCTACGACACTCCCGTCAGCGTGAGTAGGCACGCGCCCGACGGCAAGCCACACTTCGCAGTGCTACGCCACTCTCGCTGCATGGGCAGCATCGCCTTCAGACAAGGCTACGACACCCCATTACTATATCAGACCTTCGAGTACTTATCGTACTCACGCCCCACTCATTTCTTATGATCGGGTCTAGGTAGTCGACAAACATATGATAAGACACCTAATAAAGAATACACAAGAGTAAAGATCCTCAAAGTACCCTCTTATATCCGGTTTCGTAGTACCCTACTTCCCGGCACTCGTATCTCGACAATCTCCAGAGTACCTACGTACTCGTATTAGCAAAATAAGTATAAGTTCAGAATATACATAAGTCCAAAGAAAACGCCGTATCTTCGAACAAGTGTAAACCCATAGTATAAGTTCTCAGAGCACCCACGTACTCGCATCGCAAAATATATAAGTCTGTGAATATATGATAAGTCCAAACAGACTCTACGCATTTTGTATAATGAATCTGCAAGACCTACTTCGCACTTTGTATACGAAAAAGCTCTGAAACTCCTACTGGAGATCCGAATAAGAATAAGCCTGTTATAAGCATAAGAAATTGTATAAGTCTAAAGATGACTTTGATATGAACCGACAACTCTGTTTGTTTTGGGTATGATTCTGATATGTTCTGACTTATCGTACCTACGGGTACCTTCGCACAAGAATAAGATCTGTAAGACAAGAATAAGTTCTGTAAAACAAGTATAAGATCCGTAAGACAAGTATATGCTCTATAAGACAAGCATAAGATCTGAAATACATGTATAAGTTATGTACTACAAGTATAGGATTTGAAATACAAGGATAAGTTCAATAATACAAGTATAGTTCCGTGAGACCGTGATATACTTTTGGTACAGTATAAGATACGGCACCAAAGATAAGCTCGTAGTACTTACAAGTACTTCCGTATAAGAATAAGTTCCGCAACACCAGTATACGATCCGTAATCTCTGTGATACCTACGAGTACCTAACGCGTAAACCACAGAGTATACATGTTTTGTAAAACCCTACTGAGATCCGAGATAGAGAGGTACTACGTGTATAAGTACCTCCAGATAAGCATAAGTTCTCAGAATCAAGCATCTGAGATCGAAATAAGTATAAGCTTCAGATAAGTATATACATGTATAAGGTCGCATAACACGAAATCAATAAGAATAAGATCCGGTCAATGAGTCTCGCTTATGAGTATATCCAAATAAGGATAAGTCTGCCATAAGAGAAATTCCTGAGTAAGTATAAGATCGTTATAAGTATAAGTTCAAGATCAGAGATGAGAGATTTGGAACAAGCTTAAGTTTGTTACAAGCAAATTAGCGTATAAATATGTGATATGAATTCATGAAGATTAAAGTTTATTTTAACCGTGTAGGTACAGGAGAAGACATCCGAAGCATCCAGATACAACTGGCCAAAGACATTAGCAGTCTACTACATGTAGGTTCCGCGTCGATTTGTACTGTAAAAGTACGCTTATCAGAAATCTGACTCGATAAATGTGTATAGATTTTGATGGACACCACTCCGGTGGTAGTTCTTTGATATGTATATGATATTTTGATTCTATGCAGGCAGACGTGGGGCCATAATAATACGTATAAGTCTCACCTTTAAAAAAAAAAATAAATAAATAAAATAAAAATCAAAGTAAAGAGTCCCAGCTTCTGTGATTACATTTAACCCTACCGATCCGCAACGGCCTGACCGAAAACGGGGCGTGACAAATAAAGTAATGCATTTATAACAATTGAACAAGTCAACATTGTGAATGGAAGGGAACATTTATTGTAATATGTACTTTATGACTTATTATTCATTTTTTGACCTCAATATGTGCTTTATACATTTTTCTTTCCATTGTTGTGTAGTTCCTGTGAAGCCCCAATTCAAGGAGGTCATTTTTTTTTCTTTTTTAAACAAGGCCTACGAATGTTTCGAATGGGCCCATAACGCGATTTCACAAATGCGACAATAGCAATGTACTATGGTAGGTCGGTCACACAACCACGCCGCGCATTGCCGCTCGGGCTTTCAGGTGCCTGGCCGCGACGCGACGCCCACGCCGCCACACACCGACGCATGCCTAAGGCGCCTATCGCACGCTGCCTGCCGCCCTGGTACCGCCCCGTCGCGACATAAAATTTATGTCACGACTTAAGGCTAATCAATCTCATCGCTTACGTATAGCCACGGGCGCTTGTCGCGACAGCTCGTCCCGTTGTACCCGCGCATGCTTGATCTCGTGACGTCTCATTCATGCACGCAAGTCACTGCCGTGCACACCGCATGACGCCATTACGCGCCGGTGCACCGATCTCGCGCCATAGCAGTAAGGACACGTAATCAACAATATTCGTGATCCTAAATTTCCCTCCTATTGTCAGAAATGCTTACCGCAAAGATAGCAAACTTCTGTGGTCGAACAATGTGGATGGGTTTTCATCTTACAAATGATATGTATCATGGTTCAAAAATGGCGAGGCTTTCATTCGATTTTCTGATTGCATTAAAAAGTGTGGGTGTTGCTACTCAGGTTAACCGACGAGTTTGAAACAAGATGTGAAAGGGAGACCTTGAAGGCTCGGGTCACTGGGATTGGTATACTGAGATTATAAAGGTGTCCCCAAGCATTTTCAAGATTGCAAATGACACATAGTCATCACAAAACATAATCTTTGTTTAACTTAAAACTAACCCTTAAAACATTCCATTCAACTAAAGCATTTACCTAGCATTTAATGTTTCATTAGCTGAAAATAATAAAGATTTAACCTAATTCTCGTTGGCTCGTAAATGACATCTAATAAACGCCGTTGTATCTACTCATTAAGAATACACTCAACCCTAAAGCATGCCAAGTATCGACCAAAGAAAATACATTAAATAGCATTAAACCCTAGTTCAAAAGTTTGAACACAAAAATGCAAGACTGGCCCATTTAAAACAGAGGAAAACCTGCCAACCACCATTAACCAACCTAGCAACCCTCCTCATACTGAGGCTTACCAAACTTTCTCAGTCACATCCCAAAGGGGTGTGCTCAAGAACAGAAAATGTGAGAAAGAGAAGAGAGAAGAGAGAAAATTGGAACTCAAAAGGAAAAGTCACAAGGATTGAAAGCTAGGTTACAATTTGTCCATAAAGTGGCTTATATAGCCTCTACAAAAAGATGTAAAATACCAAATAACTAAATAATACGATTACTATGGGCAAAAGAGGAATTGCACAAACTGGGTCATTCGGATCAATAAAAACAAAGATTTTTGCTATGCATAGTGAATTTCATATCATAGCCGCACTGCAAGTGCATAGCAAAAATTTCCAATTTCGCTATGCACCCGTAATTTTCGCTTATGATAGCTAATTTCGCTTGATGCAGAAATTTCGCTTATCATAGCAAAATTGGGTCGAGCTTAAATTTTCGCTACCATCGCGTAAAATTCAATCCTTGCAAAAATTTCGCATCCTTGCGTAAATTCTCGCTACTCAGCTTAAAATTCCAAATTCTTCTTGCCTTCTGTATCCTCCACCCTGCATTTCATCACTTCCAGCTCGATATTTCTTCCTCCCAGGCTTGATGAAATCGCCGAGAAGTCATGCGAACTTAGCATACAACAGCAAAATTACGATGTCAAGCTTGAAAGGTTGGTGAAGGTTCACGAAACATGCAAACTACCAAACAACCTCAAACAAAACTAGTAGTACTAATGGACTCCGCACATGTCAATCTATTTAATTAATATGATTAGTACTCAAAAGCACCTAAACCTATCTTAATAGACTCAAAATATTACTAAGTACTAACTACGCACTCGTCAGATCACCCCCCTCATGACACTGTTGTTGTGTTGCGACACAAGGCCTCCCAACGTTGACCACACCCTATCGCGACATGGGCCCCTCGATCACGACAAGCAGGTACGAGGAACTCTTTAAGCACTGAGAAAACTCTATCGCGACTCACCCAAGTCACTCAAGATATCAGACCCCATCGCGACACAGAAGACCGTGTCGCGACATAGAGCCCGGCTCATCGCGGCCAGCCAAGCTACCTGCCGCGCACGTCGTCCCGGGCCGTGCATGCACGCCTCGTGTCGTATTCGTAGCCTAGAACCCCATCGCAGAACACGCAAACCCCGCTGCTGAATACCAGTATCGAGCAACCCTATCGCTACAAGATTCCTCTGTCGCGACAAAGAAGACAAATTGGGTAGTAGCCCCTTTTTCTTTCGCTCCCTCCCCGCACTCCCCGCCACTTTTTTCTTTTCCTTTCCAAAGCACTAAATTAACATAAATTAGCCTTTTACTACAAAGACTATGGAAAACTGGAAGACTTGCCAATTGTATTAATCATCAAAATGAGTCTAATTACAAAATTTCTTTATTACAAAACATAAATCAAGGCTACCTCAAATTTACAATCATAAAGGAAGCCGAGATTGGCCTTTTTATTCATTAACTGAGGTCTCGTGATTACCCCACTTTAGTACCTGAAATTATTTCGCATAACTGGGGCAGTGTCTGTTAGAAGAATTTTCCACAAGGGTTACTCCCACCTAAAATGCACATAAATGGTACTAAACATCAATTCACATTCCATACAAATGCAATTCTTCTATACATGGGAATAATTGATGTCATGCATGATGAGACCTCTCATGCCCACAACCCAAGTCCCGATCGACCACTCACACAGCAACACCAAGTGTCAGACTTTGGTGTTCCACCCACGACTAAACTCATCGACCGACTCATCACGACTTGAATTTCATCAAATCGCGGTGTTTAATTTATTCGGGCTATGTCATTTTTCGTTCACACCTCAAGATCTGCTGAAATGCCTTCCCTACATTTTTACGCTTTCACCGATGATCACCCAACCGTTGCACCTGGGTCTTTTACCCTTTGGGGGGGGGGGAGGAGATCTACCCCAACACATGTTTATGTATCTTTCTTTTGTTTTCATTTTGTACCACTGTGAGTCTCAATATGGATGTTATCCAAGCTAGCCCACCATATTGCCATCTACCAAGAATGGAAAATTTTACATGACTATGCACTCCACACCAATTATTAATGTAGATAGACTGCATATGAATGCACCATGGCATTTCATGTATACGGTATCTATAAGTCAGAGACAATTATATTTTTCTACAATATAATTCATATCTTTTGGCAATCCATATTAATACATCAATTGAGCATGCATTAACAAAATATTTTTCACACAACCAATCATGTTATTCATTTTAGCAATAACACAAAATGATACACATAGACCAATTTTAGTCCAAGATCAGTCACGAGACTACCCAATGCAGTCCCAAAATTACGGTTCTGGGCTATCCCAAAATAGTCCTAAATTTAGTTCCGGATTGTCCAAAAATATCCCGCACTTAGCTTCTCTGATCAACAAACAATCCCACACCTCCAAAACTGACTCCGTCCAAAATAGTCCCCACATCCAAAGACTCGTCATATTTCTCAGATCGGAAACACACGACCATTCGCCCAAACCCTAAACCATTCGAATGGCTCTAGACAAGGATTAAACCAAGTAGGAGAAAAACCCTACCTCTTGGACTTTTTCAAAACTCCCCAATTCTTGTCTCTACTTGAAGCTCTCGCTATGAGGACTTACTTTGCTTCTTGCTCCGACGGAAACCGACGGTCCGATGCCGAAAATTATAGAGAAAAGGTGGAGCTTCTCTCTCCTCCTTCTTCTTCTCTCTCCCTTTTTCTCCTTCTTCTTTTCTTCCTTTTCCTCCTTCAGATTTTTTGGTCTAACAAGTCAAGCGAGCACTCCACCCCGCCACTCTGTCACTCTCCTACGCCTCTGTGACCCCCTCTTATCCCCATCCACAACTTTATAGATTTCCTCAATGCAGGACACATATCCCACATGGGTCCCACTTAGACTTGTATTTGCCTTGCCCTCCATTTGACACGTGGCTCCCTATAAGTCATCCAACACGTGCCACGTGTCACTCGTTACTCTAGGTGCCTCAAAAAACATGGAATTCCCACCGTCTCGAATTCAACAAATTGATGAGTAGCTAGATTTTGTAAGACGATTCCAACGATGAAGTCCGTTTCATCATTCGAGATCTAGAAAAATTTTTGATTTTCAACCGAAATTACCATTTTACCCTCATTCATAAATTTGAATTTTCTCGGGTTTTACAGTTCCATGTAAATCCACCTGTGAAGATTTATTTCATAATTTTTCTTACGTTTTATCATTCGTCATTTATGGTAGAATTTAGTCTACAATTGAAGAAAGTTGAAGTTAGATGAAATTTACGTCATAATGTAATTGAACATCAATCCTGATTTCATGAAATATGTGAAGTACTACAAAAATATATTAAGGTACTACCAATACTACCGTAACATACTATAGGTAATACCATATCATATTATTTCAGTTTTTGGGTTTCTTCTTTGTATTGAAATTCATGACAATAACGCTGAAAAGAGAAAATTTTCTTATATCGATAACAAAAAATAGTCGAATCAGGTATTAATATTTTATCGAGATGTTGATATGCCGTGACCGTATAGTGCATAGTTATTTGAATGGTCGTAATAGAACCATCACAGTTTATAACCATTTTTTTTCAAAGGAAGGATTGATTCGCAAGCCACATTAGTGATCTGTAATCAATAATATTTATATCTTAAATCCCACGGCCATAAGAAAGCCATCACAAGATAAATGCTCTAGGTCAACTCATGAATGGGTTTTCAGACAAATGATTTGGCAAAGTGGGAAGTGCCAAAATGCAGAATCACTGATTTGCCTGATAAAGATATGAGGTTTATGAAAACAAAGGAGGGTCGGTCAGGTGCATTGAAATTAAAATGAAGAAAATAAGAAAAGAAATCCTTAAAGATCAAAGCATCGGGTTTAAGATCCTAAGGCAAATTAGAGGTTCCTGTCCTTTTCCCCTCATACGGAGGATGACCTATAGTCATTTCCCCAAACCAGATCTTCATTCGCTTTTAAAACCAAACCCTAAAAATTTTCCTTTCTCGACAAAACAAATTTACAAAGCATACGACAAAGGAATACACGGTCCCATCTACCCTATGTGGACTATGAACAACGATCTAATCTCAGTGATCTAGAATAAGTATCCATCGAACTCAAAATATTGCTAAATACTGGTCAATCAAGGCATCGCAAGAGGATTTAAATCTAGATTGTAAGATACTAACACAAATACCAATCAAGCCAGATTAAAATGTGGGAACCAAAATCTTACCTTAAAACTGTCGCCCAGTAGCCTTCCTCTTCAAGGATGGAGGTTGAATAACCATCCTCGAAGTTGTCATTCTCAAGATTTGGCAACGAGAAAGGGAAAAGAAATGAGAGAAAGTGGAGAGAGTGCAAAATATGGAGAAATGAAAGCCCACAAATTTTATTGACGACAAAGTTGATTTTACAGGAGCTTCGACCGAGCTTATATAGTGCTCGTGAGCAAGGGAAGTTACAAAAACCAAAAACCAAATGCCAAAGTGCCATTACAAGGGATAGAATGGGAAGAAACCAAAAATGCGCTGTGGCACAACGTCAAAAGCAGGAACTGGCAAAGAGGATGGAATAGCATGTGAGGATGAATAAGGTAATGATATGAACAAGGCGCTAGGAATTTTCTATGTACCTCCAAATTTTTTCTCCATTTTCCGCTCTTCTTCCTTCGCCTCGATTTGCAATGCTGAGCGAACTCGACCCTTCGTGCTTCTGGATCGACCTTTCAACAATTTCTAAGATAAATAGCTTGCAAAAACAAAGAAATTTGCCACAAAATGCGATCGCAGAATAAGAAGGGACCTTAATGTGCAACCAGTTAATTAGAATGATTAGCACACAAAAGCACTCAAACCTATAATAAATAGGTTCAAAATAGCACTTTTTAGGTACTAATCACACCCCCTAACCTACATTGCTAGTCCTTAGCAATGAAAGAAAGAAAGAAAGAGAGCACAAACGATAACAAAATAATGTTCACAAAATGGTATTTCAAAAAGGTCAGAATGAGTAATGCCTAACCCTGGCAAGAATCATCAGCCTTGCCCAATAACTATCTCGAGAGAATGAATGCCATATAAAAATTGAGTATCAAAAGAGCTCTTCAAAGACTCAAACCAGAACTTCCACTATATCTAAGTGTTTCACATCGCCTCAACACAACCGCCAACCGCACTCTCCCCCAACCAAGCTACCGCTACACTTAGAAACTAACAACCTAAACATCAGATCCCACTCTTATTCCACAACTCTTTGTGTTGTAGTGAAATGCCGAGGAATCGACTCCCCACCAATGTCAATGTAATCTGGATCTACCGATGACTTAACCAATTAAGGCTTGGGCACCAATTCATAAGGATCTTTCGACCACTAACTTTCGTGTTTCACCCTGACCTAATGATTTCGAAACTCCAGCACCTATAACTTGCCAAACCTCACCATCCACCCATGTAGCGAGCACTAAGCCTGGGACTCCCAACTAGGTCGTCAGGCACCTAAGCCTTAAAGGCTGCCATATACCCCTCAACCCCGGTCGGTTTCAAGGTGTGTTACACTTTTCTCTCCTTTACTTTTTCTTTATTTTTCCTTTTCACTTCTTTTTATTTTTGAAGACACATTGGCCTTTGATGGGGTCCTTAACCTATTAAAGGTGGTCAACGGCTAGGTAAGCTATTGCAGGCTTAGGAGGTTAGGCGCTTTCCAGGTTATCAAGAAACCCGATGTGCACCGTGTGTGGTTAGCTAAAGGTGGAAGAAAAAGGCTGAAAGCAACAAGAATTCAACTGATCATCCACTAACCACCATGGAACCAATCTAACATCATTAGAATTGGACAAGCGGTTTCAATTTTTCAAACCACAAAAGCTGCTAAGAACACAAAAAAATTGGGTGCAAAATGGGTCCACTTGAAAAAGTAAGTCAGATAAGATAACACCACAAAAAGGAAAACCAGCAAGCCACTAAACATCACAAAATGGGCTTTCTCAAAATAATAACAAAAACATAAATGCAATAGCCACTTCCTTCGCTAACTCTCCCCCCAACCAAATGTCTCATTGTCCACAATGGGGCTCGGATTGGAAAGTTAAGGAAGGAAATGCTAACTCCTCGATGAAATGTAATTCTTGGATGTGATACTCGCAAGCTTTCCATCGACACCTTATTCACCCATTTAGGCATAAGATTAAACAGCTAAGAGAAGAAAAGAGGAAAGGGACCCGCTGAATATTTTGAATATTAATCATTTTAAAATTTAAAATGTGTTCTTTCTGGCCATATTTAGATTCTACACTCCCTAACCTTTCCAACGAGATGAAAATCACCCAAAACCGATATTAGATGAAAAAGTTATGCTTAAAACAAAATCAAGAGGCAAAATTAGGGAAGTAGCGTAAATTCATACAAGAGCGCAGCGCAAAGCTACTTCGCTTAGCAGGTGATCCTAATCAACAATATTTATATCCTAATCCTACTCCATGAGCAGGCAAAGCTACCGCAAAGAGGTAGCTCTGGGTCGAACTCAGGATGGGTTTTCTTTTGCACAAATGATTTGGCATGAAGGCCAAAATGGTGAATTCAATTGGATTTCGTGGTTTGATAAAGACAGAGGTTCGTGAAACAGCCGAGGGTCAGGGTCAGGTTCGGGACAAATTTAAAACAAGAAAAATAAGAAAAGAAATCATTGAAGCATCAAGCTACCGTGTTTAAGATCCTAAGCAAATTGAGGTTCTCGTCCTTTTCTCTGGCTGGGAGGATGACCTATAGTCATTTCGAACCCAGATCTTCATTTGGCTTTTAAAACTAAACCCTAAAATTTTTCCTTTTGAAAACCAGCATTTACAAAGCATAAATGGTCCCCGGCAATGAATACACGTCCCCTGATCTACCCTATAGTGACTCATAGAAGACAACTAATCAATCTCAGCCGATCTAAAATACATCCACCGAACCCAAAATATTGCCAACACTGGCCAATCAAGGTATCGTAAGAGGATTTAAATTCAGACAGATACGAACACAAATACCCATAATTGCTTATGCTTAAAAACAGGAACCAAAATCTAAAACCGTTGCCCAAGAGTCCCTCCTCTTCAAGGATGGAGGGTTTAGCGCCAACCATCCTCGAAAGGTCATTCTCAAGGGATGTCTGGCAATGAAAGGGAAAAGAAAATGAGAGAAAGTGAAAAACATGAGAGTCGAAAGCTTCCTAGTCAAATTTATCGACATTGAAAGTGATTTTGACAGAGCTTCAATCGAGCTAGTGCTCAGAGCAAGGGAAGTTAAAAAACCAAAAACCAACAAGTTATTGGCTAAGGGATAGAATGGGAAGAAACCAAAAAATGCTAAAGGTGGCACAACGTCAAAAGCAGAACTGGGCAAATAGGATGAACAAAGGAGCAGATTAATAGTAAATGAGCATTAACAAAGGCGCTTTAGAATTTCCCCGTAGCCTCCAAATTTTCCATTTTCGCTCCTTCTTCCTTCGCCTCTCGATTTGCAATGCTAAGTTTGACTCGACTCGTGTTTGATCGACTAACAATTTCAGATAAATAGCTTGCAAACTGCAAAATTTGCCATAAATGCGATCAAGAGAATAGTAAGGACCTTAATGTGCAAATCGAAAGTTAATTAGAATGATTAGTACACAAAAGCACTCAAACCTATAATAAATAAGGTTCAAAATAGTAATTTTTTTAGCAATTAATCACACCCCTAACCTACACATCGCTAGTCCTTGTAGCAATAAAAGAAAGAAAGAAAGAGAGAGCATACAAACGATAACAAAATAACAATGTTCACAAAAAATGGTATTTCAAAAAGGTTGTGAATGAGTAATGCCTAACCCTATAAGAATCATCAAAGCCTTGCCCAATAACTATCTCGAGAATGAATGCCATATAAAATCAGCATCAAAGAGCTCTTCTCAAAGACTCAACCATGAACTTCCACCATAATCTAAGTGTTTGTTTGATCAGGTCTCAACAATAAACTGTCAAACTGCACTCTCCCCCCCAACCAAGCTACTGCCTACACTTAGGAAACTAACCAACCTAAATAGATCAAGGACCGACTCTTATTCCACAACTCTTCAGGTTGTAGGGTGAAAATTGAGGAATCGACTCACCAATGTCCATGTAACTGGGATCTACCGATGACTCTCAACCAATTAAGGCTTGTGGCACCAATTCATAAGGATCTTTCTCATCAATTAACTCTTCAAAGTTTCACCCCTGACCAATGATTTCGAAACTCCGTACCCACTGCTAAACCTCACCCATCCACCATGTAGCGAAAGTAATTAAGCTTCCGTGACTCCAACTAGTCGGGCTCGGGGCACGGCTTTAAAGGCTTTCGCCATATACCCCTCGAACCTTGCTCCTGCCAAGGTAAAGGGTCGCACTTTTTTCTTCTTTTACTTTTCTTTAATTTTTCCTTTTTCACTTCTTTTTATTTTGGAAGACACATCGCCTTCTTTTTGATGGGGTCCTTGTTCCACAAAGGTGGTCAAACGGCTGCAGTGTTATCGTAAGGCTTTCAGGAGGCTAGGCGCTTCCGTGTTATTGAAGAAACCTCATGTGCAATCAGGTGGTTAGCTAAAGGAAGAAAAAGGAGTTAAATAAGAATTCAACCGATCATCCACTAACCAAATATGGAACCAATCTAACATCAATAGAATTGACAAGAGCCAATTTTTTCAAACCACGTTAAGGCACATAAAAATTTGCAAAATGGGTCCAATTTTCAAAAGCAGCCGATAAGATAACAAATTTTTCACAAAAAGGGAAATCAAAGAAGCTAATCGAACATCACAAATGGCTTTTGTCAAATAATACCAAACATAATGCAAAAGCCACTTCCTCGCTTAACTCTCCCCCCAACCAAATGTCTCATCAGTTCACAATGGGCCTCTATTGGAAAGTTAAGGGAAGGAAATGCTACTCTTTGATGAAATGTACTTTTTTTGATTGGGACGGTAAGCTTTCCATCGACACTCATTCACCTGTATTTGCATAAGATGAAACAAGTAAGAGAAGAAAAGAGGAAAAAGGGACCAGTTGGAACATTTGAATATTAATCATTTTAAAAATTTCAATTATTCTTTCACATATTTAGATTCCCACACTCCTAAGCTTTCCAACGAGATGAAAATCACCTAAACCGATATTAGATGAAAAAGTTATGTTTAAAACAAACCAGGAGGCAAAATGTATGGCAGTGAAATTACACAGAACAGAAAGGCGCTACTTAAGTTTAAGTACACAAGAGGGTGATCCGTAATCAACAATATTTATGAGTCCAATCCTACTAATGTGAGCAAAGCCATTACAAAGATAGTGGCCTGGCCTGAACTCGTGGACGGGTTTTCTTTGTACAAATGATTTGCATGAAGGCCAAAATGGTGAATTCAATTTGATTTCGTGGTTTGATAAAGACAGTGGAGGTTTTCGTGAAAAACAATGAGGGTCATTGCGGTTCGCATTGAAATTAAAATGAAGAAAATAAGAAAAAGAAATCATTGAAGCATCAAGCTACCGGGTTTAAGATCTTACAACTAGAGGTTCCTGGTCCTTTTCCTTCGGAGGATGACCTATAGTCATTTCTCGAACCTGATCTTCATTCGCTTTTTAAAAACTAAACCCCAAAATTTTTCCTTTGAAACCAAAGATTTACAAAGCATAAATGGTCCCCCCGACAGCAGAATACACGTCCCCTAATCTACCCACGTTGACTCATAGAAGACAACTAACTCGAATCTCAAAGGATCTAGCACAAGCATCCACGAACCTAAAAATATTGCCAACACCGGTCAATCAAGGCATCTTGTAAGAGGATTTAAATCTAGATTGTAAGATACCGAACACAAATACCTATAATCAAGCGTTAAAATCGGGGAAATGTAAATCTTACCTAAAACTGTCGCCGCAGCCCTCTTCAAGGATGGAGTAAGCGTAGCCAACCATCCCCGAGTTGTCATTCCTCATGGATGCTCAGCCGAGGAAAGGAAAAGCAAAATGAGAGAAAGTGGAGAGTGCAAAAATCCGAGAGCCGAAGCCGTCCCGTCAAATTTTATTGATCGATCGGTAAAGCTTGATTTTACAGAGTCGACTGAGCTTATATAGTGCTCGAGCAAGGGAAGTTACAAAACCAAACCAAATGCTATTACTAAGGATAGAATGGGAAGAAACCAAAAAATGCAAGGTGGCACAATGTCAAAACCAGAACTAAAACAGATGAACAAGGCGTATGATGAATAGTGTAATGAGCATGAACAAAGGCTTTAGGAATTTCCGTGAGCTCCAAATTTTCTGCATTTTCGCTCTTCTTTCTTCGCCTCGATCTCGCAATGCTAAGTCTCACTAATTCTTCGTATTGGATCACCAACAATTTCAAAGATAAATACTTGCAAATCCCGCAAAACTTGCCACAAATGTGATCAGTAGAATAGTAGGACCTTAATGCAAATCGTAAAACCTCAACCTTATTGAACGTTATAATGGTTGTTAAACTGATAGAGATCCAATGATGTAAGCTTAGGTAGATTAGAATTTAGAACGCTCCAGACGTCATTCGCATGAAGTGAATTTTAAAAATTTTCACCTGATGCCCTAAGGAATAGTAAGTCTTCTTATTATATGGATTATGTCATAGGAATTAGAAATTACCTATGACTTTTGAACCGATATTTAGAAGAGAATTATGATTTATGAATAAAGGATTTCCGCATCGAAATTTGAGTCCGCACTAAATTTTTCTAAATCAATAAAATACGAAAATGTCCTAATCATAGAGTCTAACGAACCGAACGGAGTGAAACGGAAACCGCTTGAATAGTTTCCAGCGATCCAACGTAAGCCTGAGCACACACGCTATTGTCCCGATTTCCGATTTTAATGATTTTAAATCGATTTCTGATTTCAGAGTCTCGGAATACACCGTGAAGGATTTAATTAGAATATCATGGTCACAGAGTTTAGATGACCATAGAATATTTTCGACGCTTAACCTAGATATAAAAGCAAAAGATAAGGTGAAACTGAGATAAAAGCTAATATAAGGGAGATATTTTATTGTGAGAGCCAATCAAAACTTTTCTTAATGACAAAGTTATGATTAAAATATCATGAGCATGGACCAATGAGATTCATGGCTCAACGTAATTTTATGTAGGTTAAAAAAGCTAATTCAAGGGGACTAAGTGTAAATCACTTTGCACCAACCAACGAGTTTCTTTTGATTCAAGGGTAATTTTGGAAGTAGTTAGTCAAAACTAAATTCAAGACTATGTGCTTAAAAGAGGAGAGCACGGCCATGAGGAAAGAAAGAAGAAAGAGAGAAAAAGAAAGGAGAGAAAAGAGAAAGAGGAAGAAAACGTGAGGCAAGGTGGGAGCATGAGAGGTGAATTTTTTCTTCTCCTTAAGCTTCAAGTGAGCTCAAGTGGGAATCACAAGGAAGAGAAGCCAAGGAAACCCAAGAAACAAAGAAGTTTCTAATGGTGGGAAAGTTGGATTTTTATGTTTTTCATGCCTAATGCCTTGATTTTCTTGTATGGATGTTAAATTAGTGGTATGTAAGGTTGAATGATGATGCTTTTGAGATAAATTGAGAAAGAGATAGATTAGGTTAGGGTTTGACAAATCAAGTGGGCGATGTGTTAGGGTTTGATAGTGCATTTGTATGATATGTTGAAATTGGTTAGGAATTAGTGAAATTGAGGTATAAGGCATTAAATGGGAGTGATTAGATTGAATAAAATGGAAGAACAAAATGGAATATGGTTTGTGCATAATTCCTATCAAAATGAAATGAGAGAGTCAAGGGTAGTTTGGTACTTCATGTGTTTGTGGTGAATCTTAACTCACAAATGCATTGGAATTGGTTAGAAAAGAAAAGGATGAATCGGTGGATTAAGATCATGTCATAGCAAGGGTATTTGGTCATTTCACTCCCAGATTAAGTGAATGGGATTAAAGTGAATGTGATGTATTGAAATGACAGAGCAGGATTGAATACATGTTAATGTGTAGTTGTGGTTTTCTTGAAAAAGGCAAAGGACTATCTGATGAAACTAGAATTTACGAAATGTTGATCAGTTATGGAACTAGTGAGTGTAAAAATGGTATTTTGACAATCGAAGTTTCAAAAGGGAATGTTTAATGTTACACTCCAAAAGTTTAATGTAAATGTTTATATAAAATGTTAAGGCATATGGAAATGTTTTATCTTCGCATCAATATATACATTTATATGAAATTATATATGTATGCATGTGTTAAGGCATTATGGAAGTTTAAAATGCGTGTGAATGCATAAATGTATAAACAATAAAGTAAAGTGTTTGAATGGATTTAGAAATGTATTTTAAAGAAAGGTTTTATCGTGATGGTTACCCTAACTCTATATGATCATAGGATCGAGTATCGTCGAGGTACTTAAGCTGTATGATTTAAAAGCAAAGCTGAGTGTTGATAACCCTCAGAGGAAATAGGTGTTTAGAGTTAATATCCACACGATATAAGGTGTTATGACTGAACTCCTATGCAAAGCGGAGTTTCTCCGCTAGCCAGAGTGGTTATGATTTGGAATGAGATCGCCCTCACCGCCGCATTCTAAACCGTTTCTGTGTTTATTCCCCGGTTCCATCAAAGAAAGAGAAAGTTTAAGGCATAAATTGATTTTTAATTTTATAAGTATTTATTACTTTGAATTATTATTGTAATAAAAATGTACACTCACTGAGCTCCTTTAGCTCACTCTTTTCCATATGTTTCACAAACATTTTCAGGACCCGAGACAGGTGCGCCGGTAGAGCATCCCCCTGCGCAGTGAGTCGAGCCATTAAGGAGACGACGTCTGTGACTACATAGTATAAATATTTTGCATATTGTATATGTTGAATATTTTGTCATGTATAATTGTATATATGTATATATTTTGAAAAGGAACTACGTGGGCTTTCGATCCTCAAAGTGGACGAGGTAATGCAGCGGCCTGGCTTGGGTTCCACAAGCCCAACTTATAAATCGTAATGGAATTGAAGAAGTTTTGAATGTTTTGATGATTGAAGTAAATAAATGTATATGTGTATATATTTTGCTTGATCGAAGTTTCAGGCTTAACAATGATCTAGAAACTGAAATGAATGTAATTTGTGATTGATTGGCAGTGTTCAAATATCCCAGGTGAAACAGGTTTCAGAAATCATAAACAGAGAACCCATCATTCGAAATTAATTGCTAAGAGAATTACTCACTGATCCCATTCATTTTCGTAAGATATGTTAGGATTAGAGGTTTTACTATGATTTTAAATGATTTTGAGAAAGTTTCTACCGCCAGATACTGAATCCCCAGTTCGCGAGGTTATCTTTAGCTCGATCCTTCTCAACGTGGTATCGTGAGCCAAGGTTTTGAAAATGTTATAAAGATTTGAAATTTTTTATTTTCATATGATTGCTTTTAATGTTTTATTTTAAAATTGTATAAATTATTTATGTGATTTAAAATCATATATGCATTACATGACATATACAAATTTCTTTGAATTCACAGTAAAATGCGCTGCCGAGGTCGACCACACCTCAAGAGAGCTCTGGCATTGGGCATTCACCACCCGAGGAACATTTTGATTTAGAGTCTGTTGCATGTTCCTTCACCCACGCACAAGGACCTACGCCTTCGCAGCTCACTACGATGTAGCCAAACCGCTCCGAGGCTCCGTGGGAGGATGACACCTCAGAGCAAAATGGCTACCTTCCAGCCATTGCATTACGACAAATTTCCAAGAGTCGGTAGCTTCTATCGAGAGGGGGTGAAAGCTGTGGGCACGAATCATGATGGATCGGGGAGACCTTAAAAGGCTTCTCGCCATGGTTAGAGGGAAATGAGCTACCAGTGATGCAGCGGTATGACGAGCAGATGGTCACTTTTTCTACCTTTCTCCTATGGGACAGAGCGTTAGAGTGGTGGAGGGTAGTTCAGAGGAGACACTGTGAGGGAGGTCCTGGCACACCAAGGAAGAGTTTATAGATAAGTTCGTCTAGCCACACAGATGCGAAGGCCGAGAGTTCCCTTAGCCGGAGGTGGGATACCTCCTGCGACGCATTATGTGAGCTGAGTTTTTCTTCAGCTTGTCGACATGTCCCATTTATCAAGGATGACGGTTTCAAGACCAAAGAGGTTTGGCTTTCAGAGGTCTTAGTCCGGGCTGATTAGGACCACAATAGTGTCGACACCATTAGATTACACATCTACTTCATGTAGTGTAGGGTCGCTAGCTGGTCAGAGAGGAGTACTGTGGTCAAATCCCAAGCTACGCCCAGCCAAGACGTAAACGGAGTGGGTCGACGCCAGGTTTGGGGAGGTTCTAGTAAGAGGTTCAAGAGGGGAGGAAACACACAAGGGACCTAAAGGATGCCAGCCCAAATGCCTAGCCGTGGCTTCAGTGAGGCCATAGCCGTAGCCCAAGGGTCCAAAGCCGGGGAGGTGCTCGGGTTGTGGGAAGAACCATTATGGTGGAGTGCAGACAAGTACGCACAATGTTTTTAAGTGCGACAATCTGATGGGTCGCCATAGAGTTCCAATGATAGCTTCTCACAAAGGGATCGTAAGTGGCGCTGCATGACGTAGTGCCAAGGTCGCAGGTCGGTCGTGAGTCGAGAAGGGCTCCGTGCAGAGGCCCTAATTACATTTACTTAATCTCGAGGACTGGGCGAACAGAGGTCGACATCTGGGAGGGATGATGGGACGACTCGCATACGTGCTGTGGTTTTGGCAAATACCCAGCGTGAGGCATGTAGCACCGCAGGTCATGATGTGTACTATCCAAGTTTTTGATGTGGATGCTTATGTTCCTCGATAGATCCGTGTTACTCACTGCTTATTTCGCGAAATTTATCGCACAAGTAAACATGTAGATACAGCCCATAGATCAGAAGATGGTAGTCTCCCTTCCTACAAGAGATTCACTTATAGCGTATAAAGTATACATGCGGCTTGGTGTGTAGGATTATCGAGGGGCCGAGTTTATGGCCACTCGTATTTGGCTTGACATCCCTGTGTGACTTCGATGTGATCTTAGTGGATGGATCAAATAATAGTTTCTCGACATCACGCCAACACATGGATTGCTTCAGCTAGGCTAAGTTCTCAGATCTGGGGAACCAGAGATTACTTTTGGCTGTGGGTAAGGAAGATATTGTCCTCGAGTATGATGTCTCGTAATGATGGCCGGAAGATGTTCGAAAGTCATATCCAGGTATCTAGCCTATGTAATCGAGGTGAGAGAGGATGATGTGAGACTGAAGTCATTCCTAGTCGTGAGAATTTCCGTATGATCTTTCCAGATTACCCCTGCAACAGAGATTGATTTTCAGATCGAGTTAGCCCCTGGGACAGAACCGATTTCTCGAGAGCGCCCTGCCAGACGGCCCCAGGGACCGAAGAACTTAAGGTGCAGATGGAAGAAATGGTCAACAAGGGGTTCGGTCGTGACCGAAAGCACGTCTCTCGGGAGCACCGGGCTTTTATTTTAGAAGAAAAAGGACTAAGCATGCGATTATGTACTGATTACTGAGTCAATAAGGTAACAATACGTAATCAAGATTCTCTTCCGAGGATCGGATGACTTTGGATCAAGCATAGAGCTAAGGTATTCTCCAAGATTGATTTGAGGTCAGTTATCATCGCCTGAGAGTTCATGATGAGGATGTCAAGACAGCATTCGTAACAAGGTACGGCATTCGAAGCCTTTAGTCATGCCATTTGACTTACGAATGCCCTGTACCGCATGGATCTCATGAACAAGATTGAAGCCCTTTACTTAGATCAGCTTTGTTATCGTGTTTATCGACGATATACTCGATCTATTCGGCAAATGATAGTTGAACATGCAGAGCACTTCGAGAATAGTCCCGCAAACATCATGAACATCTGCTATATGCCAAACCCGCAAGGTCGGCCTGGGCTCGACAGCCGCCTCGGGGACACATACCGCAGAGGGGCCCCAAAGTGGGATCCGCAAGGCCCGGCTATATCACTGGAAACCTCCTACGAGTGTTACAGATAAGGAGTTTTCCGGGTCTGCAGTATTACCGTAAGTTCGCTGAGGGATTTTCGAAGATACCTTACACCTTCGCTAATTAGATCGACAAGGAAAGCAGGAACCGCTTTTTCTCGGGTCGAGGCCTTGGCTGCAGTTTCATGAACCGAAAAGGAGAGATTGACCTCACCCACTACTTTTACACTTCCATCGTGGCGTGATGGCTTTCAGTTGTATCATGATGCCTCTAGTGTGGCCTGTAGTTGTGTGTTAATGCGTAATTACAAGGTGATTGCATATTTCTAGGCACTGGAAAAGCATGAATAGAATTATTCTATTAGACATGACTCGAGCTAGCAAATTTAGTATTTCCGTTTCAAGTGACATATGGGAGGCATTACTTATACAGGCCCCGAGGATTTTTAGCGATCATAAGACAGAAGATTCTGCTTGCATGAACCAACATGAGATAAAGGAGATGGATTTAACTGATCAAGGATTATGAATGTAGCATTGAATATCATCATGGAAAGGCGAACGTGGTAGCAGATGCTCTTAGTAGGAGACCCATGAGTTCCTTATCGACTTCGAGGGTCGCAGATCTCTCCTCGACTATAGAATTGAGGTCCCGGGGCGTAGGACTGAACTCGATAAATTCGGGGAGTACCGTTAGCCACATTTCATGTGTACGGCCCCGTATTTGGAGCAGACGTGATTGGGAGAGCTTCAGATTCAGGATCCAAAGATAGTGAAGTCTGTGAGGTGAAGCAGCAGTCCCGGGGCAACGAGGATTTTGTCACAACAGAGAGGATGGTACAAAGGTCAGCGGGACGTAGGTCAGTGGTGTACCGTATGTGTGATGTGAGGAGAGAGAGCCATGAGGAAGCCCATTCCTCCGCTTTATGCTATGCATCCCGGAAGACAAAGATGTATCACACCCTAAAGGAACACTACTAGTGGAAGGGTACGGAGAGGGATATCAGTTCGGCCTCCCGATGTCTCACATGTCGGCGTGTGAAAGCCAAACATCGTAAGCCTACAGACTATTACAATACTCCCGATCCCTCAAAGTGGAAGGGAGAGAATCACTACGGATTTCAGGGTGTGACTTCACCGCCGAGTGGCCATGATACGAGCATGGTGATCGCATGCATCGATGAAATCACCCCATTTCTACCTATCGAATAGTGATTCATTGGATAAGTCAGTCTAATTATACGTTAGAGAGATTATCGCATCGCATGGTACGCCGCTTTCCATTGTTCTCGCATGCAGATCCTGGTAAGCCACTTCACTTGCCAGTCTAGTTTAAAGAATGCCCTCGCAATCGATCACATTTTAGTACGACTTTTCATCCACAGACGGATGGCCAATCTGAGAGGACCATACAAACTTTAGAAAATATGCTTAGGGCATGTGTTATGGAGTTTAGATGGAGCTAGGACACCCATCTACCCCTGATGGAGTTTCAGACACTACCAACAAAGACGTGCCGTATCGTACGGCCCTTATGAGGCTCTTTACGATTCGAAATGTCGAACTCCACCGCTGGGGACGAGGTAGGCGAAAAGAAATTAGTAGGTCCTGGAATTGTCCAAGTGATCAGGATAAAGATCAAAGTTATAAGGATAGACTGTACCCTACAAGACCAATGTAAAAGTTATGCGAACAATCGTCGAGAGACTTAGAGTTCGAGGTGGGGATATGGTATTTTCGAGGATTTCCCATGGAAGGGCGTACTAAGATTTGGGAATGTGGAAAGCCGAGTCCACTGGGATATCGACCAAGGCTGTGATCGCTTGAGAGGATCGTGGGAGGTGGCATATCGACTGAGCCGCCATCCGACCGATTCATTCACTACAGCTCCATGTTTCATGCTCCTAGTTATACATACTGCACTCTTCACATGTATTGATAGAAAGAAATCGCTGGAAATATAGGAGAATTCGATGCGACGATGAGGAACCAGTGCAGATCCTCGACCGTCGAGAGCAAGTTCTCACAAGAACAAGACTATTCCCTACCGGTGAAGGTATCATCGAGAGTCATACAAAGAGTATAAGTTTCTACTAATGGGAGCAATGAGGAGCAGATAGGAAGAGGCATTACCCCCATCTCTTTTCGATGCAAGTACAAATGTTTTAATTTCAGGATGAAACTTTATAAGGGAGTGGGACGATTGTAAACCCCCAACCTTATCAATATCGTTATAATGGTAGTCATTAACCGATTAGAGGTCCAATGATGTAAGCGAGGTAGAGATTAGGAATTTAGAACGCTCCGACGGCCATTATTTAAATACTAAAGTGAAATTTTTTGAAAATTTTCTAAATTGATTCCCCTAAGGAATAGTAAGCTTTATTATATCCTGATGGAGGTGTTTTAGGAATTTTTAAGAAATTTCCCCGCTCCTATGACTTTAACTGATATTTAGAAAAGAATTGGAGATTTAAGTGAATAGTGATTTTCGGACTGAAATTTGGAGCCTACACTAAAATTTTTCGGAAATTGAATGTGATGTGGTTGGGTGAAAATGAGTGTGTATGGTGGATTAAACGGAATTTATGGTTAATGTGTAGTCAGGTTTTCAAAAAAATGTGAAAAGCACCATCGACTGGGAAACGGAATTCTACTTCGAAAAGCAAGCTGGGATCGGGAATGAACGGTGAGTGTAAAAATGATATTTTGACAATTGAGTTTTAAAAGTGAATGGTTTTAATGTTAAACTAGTGTTTAATGTAAATGTTTATATAAAATGTTAAGGCATATGGAAATGTTTTATCTGAGATCAATATATATATATTTATATTAAATTATATGTATGCATGTGTTAAGGCATTATGGAAGCCAAAAAAATTTTTGTGGAAGAATGCATAAATGTATAAATAATAAAGCAAAGTGTTTAAATGGATTTAGAAATGTATTTCTCAAGAAAGGTTCTACCGATATCGGCCGAGGTACTTTGGCAAGTGTAAGGATTTAGAGGGTAGTTATGTTACTAACCGAGGGAGGGAACAGTGTTTAGAGTAATATCCTACACGTGATAAGGTGCTATGACCTGAACCCTATGCAAAGCCGCGGTTTCTCCTCGCAGCCGTAAAGGGTTAGTGACTGAATGACCGCCCTCACCGTCGCATTCGAAACTGCCTCGGTGTTTATTCCCGGTTCCATCAGAAAGAAAGAAATAAAGAAAGAAAGAAAGTTTAAGGCATAAATTGATTTTTAATTTTATAAGTATTTATTACTTTGAATTATTATTGTAATAAAAATGTACACTCACTAAGCTCCTTTAGCTCACTCTTTTCCATATGTTTCACAAACATTTTCGTAGACTCGAGACAGTGCGCCCCTAAGTAGTAGCATCCCCCGCGCGAGCCGCCGGAAATGAGCCATTATGACGACGTCCTGTGACTACATAGTATAAATATTTTTCATATTGTATATGTTGAATATTTTGTCATGTATAATTGTATATGTATATATTTTGAAAAGGAACTACGCTGGCTTTGATCCTCAAAGTGATCGAGAGGCACGCAGCGGCCTGGCTAAGTCCGACTCAAGCCCAATCATAAAACTCGTGCATGGACGGAAGAAGTTTTGAATGTTTGGCTGATCAAGCAAATAAAACAGATATGCATATTTCGCTTACTGAGCTTGCGGTGTTTAATCGGCTTCGTGGACAAGGAGTCCTTAAAACGGCAATTGAGAATCGAAAGATTGGGGCGTTTTAAATTGTTTTCGCAGGTTTTTGTAAATTTGGGAAAGTCCGACAAACAGAGGAAACTCTGGCCGATTTTCTGAAAAATCTAAGTGTTTGAAAAAAAAAAAGAAAAGAAAAAAATTTACCACTTCACTTCCGCATTATTTTCTAAAGATATGTTAAGGATTTTAAAGGGGTTCGCTCCATGGATTTTAATTGATTGTTTTGAGGAAAAGTTTCTATATCCGTTGGAGTGCCGGGAGGTCCCCTCGGGTTCATGAGGTTAATCCGGGTCGAGATCCTTCAAATCGGGTTAATTAGAATGATTAGTACACAAAAAGCACTCAAAACCTATAATAAATAAGGTTAAAAATATCACTTTTTGGGCACTAATCAGGATTATGAGGAATGTGGCTTGTTTATTACAAACAATTTCTTTATAGAAAAGTAGGCTCAGATACACTCATAGAAAAGTTATTAAACATAAGTGATGAAGAAATGGTTTTAGGGTCACAAGAAACCCTGGTGGAAAAAATAATTGGACTTTGGTGAAAAATTCATGTAAAACCCCGAAAAAAAAAATTGAATTTTTCTAAAAAAATGGCAAAATGATAAATTGCCGTAATAGTACAGGTTGCAAAGCTAGAAATTTTATAGACCTCAGATGATGAAACGGACCTCACCGTTGGATTTGTCTTGCAAAATCTAGTTACCAAGACGAGTTTCGTTAAATTCCAAGACATAAAGATTTTCACGTTTTTCGAAGTGACGAGCATCTACTGACTCCCAAAGACGAGATTTTTACGAAAATCTAGAAAGTTAGGAAATGAATTGATTTGAGTTCATAGAAATAAATTGAACTTAAACTAAGACCGTATAATCACCCTGCCAAAAATCGAACCCGAGTAAGTCAGACACGTGGCGTGATTCTTCTAACTTAAACTTAAGTTATAACAAAAAGGAAATTAGGGCAAAAAGGGGCATTTTCTTAATTTTGTCCAAGAGTGAGAGAAGAGACAAATAGAAGATCCAAGGGCTTCCTTCCAAGACCTACGGGACTCTGTTGGTTTTCGTCGAGCCAAGAATGAAAGTTCATCGCATCGATGAGGGGTAATGCTATGGCAGCCTAGAAACTAAGGATTTCACCGAAGATCTAAGAAATGAGATTTCGAGAAATCAAAGTTGTTGAGTTCAGGAGGCTTCCTACCTGTGATTCTATGCTCCAATAGGTAGGGGATCCTTCCTACCTTGGTTTATTTTCCATCCCCGCTAAAATTGGTTTTCGTTGTGGTCTGCTTGGAGAAGAAAAATTGGACTTGCTCGCTGACGCTTCTTCTCTATGGGAAGGCATGAATCTTCTCATGGAAGATGGTTCTTCGCCTAAGTGAAGGGAAGATTCGCCTAGGCGAAGGTGTGCTCGCCTAGGCGAGCCCGAGGACAAGAATTGAGGAGTCTCCGGGTCTCGCCAGTGAACCACTTTGCTTCAGCGAAGGAGGGCTTCACCTAAAGCGTAGCTCGAGACTAACATGGTGGCCTGCTATAGCCTATTTCAGTCGATTAGCCCGCTTTGCAACTATTTGCGGCTTCGGCTCAAGGGCCATCGTATGACTTTGTTTTGAGACTGGTCATCAGCTTGACTAAGCAAGGATGCTCGATGTCAATATGTGTATTCTAACGTATTGACATGTGATGAATTGGTATGTGCAAATGGCCGTTAAATGGATTGATTGTGTGTGTCATTGCTTGAACATAGAATGACATGTTAAATGTTGATGTTGATATATGCGTGCATGATATCTTGATATGAAAGAAATGATATATGGAAGTCATATGTGGGTGATGTAATTGTCCATGACACCCGGTAAGTGGTGTGGATCGTTATCCATGTAAAGATTCATCATATATGTGGCATGATATAACATGCAATGGTGCATTGCATTGCATATGCAAGGGGACATCACATTGAATGTGAGTGCACGGGGACATCACATTCAACAATGTGTTTGGTGTTCGATGGTGGCCTGGTACATTGGGACGATGTCCAACAGAGTCGCATGGTCAGAGCATACGGTAAAATGAAAATATGTGCTGGCAATAGCAAGTAGATAGATACCCTCTCTCGGGTGAAAGCCTCATTCTTTTGGTTATTCATATGTGTCCAACCCAAGTGAAAGCCCATGAAAGTGTAGGAATTTCAGGCAAAGCCCGCTGAGACCTCAAAATTTGCTACCCATAAAGACACATGGTTTTGAATATAAATTATCATTTGAGGTGTAACATCCAAAGCTTTGGTTTGAAAACAAAAATGAATTTTGCTGTAAAATGATCATTGAATGCATATCCACAAATGATGGGGTTTTATCACACTTTGACATCGCATCGTGTGGTAGGAGCTGTGCGACTCGTGTAAGAGGTGAGTCGGTAAGGACTCGGGTGCATGGTACATGATTGAGTCTCATCTCATTTCATGGCATGTAGGATTCCATTGTAGAAATTGCATGTTTTTACTTGGAATGTGAATGTGAATTATGAACCTGACCATTGCACATGCACTTAGGTGAGGAGTAGCCTCTGTAGGAGTTTACTCTACTGGGCATGGTTCACCCTTTATGGGAAAACATTTTAGGTGCAGGGAGTACATCTAAGACGACGCTCATTCTGAGGTCAGAATAAAGGAAGAAAAGCCAGTTGTGGCTTTGTAAACATTTTTGTAAAGATGCTAGGAACAAACTAGTTCTAGCATGTATTTTTGTATAAAAGAATTGTAATTAAATTCTTATGGGACTATTGCTAATATAGTCGTGCATGTATGTATGTAAAGTTGATAAGTGGGCTTGACGTGGTCACTTTATACTCAGATTGATCCCCGACAAATGGGACTTCCAAGTCAGGGTATCGAGCTACCCGATACCCTTAGATTTTCCGCGGGTTGATAATTAGTCAACAGACCCCTAGGTTTTAGGGCTTCACAAGTCAAACCCAAAAAAAAAAACCCAAGTTATCCCTCATTAAAGTCTTCCACATCAACCATCCTTTTCTTCTTCTTTTTCTTCTTCTTCTTATTCTTCTTCTTCTTTCAACTGGATTCACAGACCAACTTAATAGAGAAAAGAACTACGACTAGTCTTAAAAAATAATTGGCCTTTGGTGAAAATGTCAAACCTAAAAAAAAAACCCCCTAAGTTATCCCTCATTAAATTTCTTCCTTCTCTTTCAACCTGATTCACTTGACCAATCCTCGATGGAGAAAAGACCTCCGACCAGTCCTCTCGCCGCCCGCCAGTCCTCCATCCTTCGTGGCTTCTTCCTCCCTCATTAGTAGGTATGATTTTTTGGGACTTATTTGATTTTATTACCCTATTTTATTACATCCTCCCTTCTTGTATTTCTTTTATGTTGATAAGGGTTTTTATTTACTCTCTATTTGATTTGTTTTTATTTTTTTCGTATGAAGAATTGTTTTTTTTTTTCCTAAGTTGTTCCACAATGTCAATGATGAATATGTAATTCATAAATTGCATTTTCTATTTTGTTTGTTTTTCAAAAAAGAGGGAAATTTTATCAAACAACTATAAAAAGATGAATTTCGATAACATTAGGGTTATGGAAGCTTCAAATTTATCCCAAATTCTATTTACTACCATAATAGACAAAACTGCTACTATAATATACTAAATCTACTACCAGAACTGCTACATCGTGAAAATTTCTAAACCAACTACAATTAAAGACTCCAAGTAGCTTTAATCCAAATTACCACCATAACTTACTGAAACTACTACCATAATATATTGAATCTACTACCATAACATACATAGTTGCAAATCCATTATTATTTTTAGTTGCTTATTCTATGAGCTATAATGTATGACTAACCATGATTACTTATCATTTTAGGAAAGAAAATAACTTATTACATTGTCTTTGTTGGTCGGAAAAATGGGGTTTGTGATTCTTGGTTCAAATGTCAACAAAGAGTGTTTTTCTATAAAGGTGGCTTATATAAAGCTTACAAGACTCGCGATGAAGCAATTCAAGTTTGGGTGCTTTATCCACCAAGATGTAAGAGAATGGAAGTAGCTGCAACATCCTCTTCATTGAGTACCAAATATGGAATTGAACACAACCACTATATGTAAGATATTGTGCGCATTGTCGATATGTTTTAATGGGATCTCACAGCATTATTGCACCTAATTGTAATTTATTATAATACATTTACAAACATCATTATTTATTGTATGCTATGTGTTTTTCAATATCAGACATTAAAGTATTATATATGTAATAGTTAAACTAGCAGCTAATTTTGAAATGGTGCATTAAAAAGGGGATTTTTTATGAAATGGACACACACCTTGTTCGAAACCTTCGTACGGACAAGCTTTCGGACGCACTATATATTGACATGATGTACATGTCATAGTTTAGCTAAACTACTATCATAACATACTGAAACTACAACCATAATATACCGAATCTACTACCATAATTACTGAATCTACTACAATAGTGAAAACTTCTAAACCAACTACAATTCATGCCGCTAAGGAGGTTTAATCCATTTTTAAAAAGCTTAATCAAAGTGAAGGTAGTGTATCCTTCAACAAATATACAATTTGAAGCACACACCACACTAGTGGATAGGTCACAACTCACCATGCTTATGCCTTTTTGTTGTTTTACTTGTAAAAACACTCCACACTAGTGACCCATCCACTTAATGAGAGTCATGAGTTGAAGACCTTAGCCAAGAGATGATTTTCAAGGTAATCAACTCACTTTTGAAGTGTTGTCTCTCATGGATCAAGGTAAGGATATGATCATTCATTTATCTTTTCTTAAGGTTTTGTAGCTATTATCATTATGCATCGCAATTGGTTTTTAAGATAAATTACTTTCACATAAAGCCAGTTACACCGTATCAAAGAAAAATTTCGCATCATAAAACATAGTTTCGATTTTGATTATTACTTCGATCTTATCGATAACCGAAAGATTGATAGCGTGTATAAGGAATTATGTGTTCACTTATGGATTAAGTGGTGGTGATCAACCCAACAGAGGATCATCAATATGTTTGATTATATGATAAAAGGTTGATGAAGTTTTTCCCCAATAGTATTAAACTTCTTTATGTTTCGACACTTTTATTTTTACAAAATATGCATATAGCCTATTAATTATGCAATTGTAGTTCGTACCAATGAAAAAACTATGATCTTTTATGTTTATAAATTAAAATTCATCAAAATGGAAGAATTATAATAATTAATTTTTGGAATTATGTGATTTAGACCAATGAAAGAAATATGATCTCTCATGTTTATGAAATTCATCCCAATGCAAGAATTATAATAATGTATATTCTTGGAATTATGTGGTTGTAGTTCAAACCAACGAAATAACAATGATCTCTTATGTTTATAATTAATGTGAAATCTAACTCTTTTTCTATAGTTAGATTCTTGTAAAGTGTGACGTTAACTATTTTCATGACAATAAAATATTTTTCCATTTGAATCACAATCCATTTTGCAACAATGAATTTACTGTATCGGGTTTAAGCATTATCTCGTATTGAACTGCTAAGTATGACAAACTTTGAAAATAGAATGAAATAAATTAGAATTGTTCTCGGATGTATGGATTTAGCCTATGCCTTAAGAGAGCCTACACTCAAAAAGCTTACTTCTTAAAGTATTAATGAACAAAACATTATATGAAAATGGGAATGCTATAACGTATGAGTTTATGATTATGAACGACATAATCAACCTTATAATTGTGGAGCAATCCCGAGTCTCTGAGATATAATGTATTTGGTTGTGGGTGAAAGAGTTCAAAATAGAGTCGCTTTCCTCTTAAACATATCGAGAGCAAACTCATGTTGACAAACTGAATAAAGGTCTTCCTCCTAAGCTCTTTATGAATTATGTAGCGCAAATGAGCTTGGTGGCAAGTTTGTTGGTTTTAGACTTATTAAGTGTATTGTATGTGATCACATTTTAATGAATATAAAGTTATTGACATTGATGATTATTATGTTACTTTTAGACATTGATCTTGTGCACAAGTTATATGTTTAAAAGTTGATGGGACCATTATGTGAATGAATTAAAATTATGCTGAAATCCCATTAACTTTAGCTGCTAATGAAGGTTCTATACTATAATTCTTGAAGAATACTAGGTCAACTGCGTGAGCCGTTATTTCAATGGTTCGAGCATTAGTGATTCCCATGAAATGTTTACTTAAGGGATCAATTTGAGAAATTATTATGGTTGTATTATGTTTTGATATTACAAATATGACCATATTGTGGCCCAGTATGAGGAGATTATTGGTGTGGCCGCCCCCAAAGGCAGGGGTCTGGATTGACCATTTGTCAGCCTACGAATACCTATGGGTATGCATCTTTCGATACCACACTATAATTGTCTTATTCACTGAGACTCATTTATGAGTAAAGTAGTAGCCCTTGGGACATTCAACCATACTCAAAATATTACCTAGACTTCCTTGTCACAATAGTCCTTAGGTCATTACAACACTCTTATAAAATCATATAATAATATTTTGTACTAATAATATATTGCACAAAATGAATATCAAGACCACATGTCATCCTTCTTCACCAATTAGACCTGGACCTGGCGCCGTCCAGGCTCATTACGTCTGCACGAGAAATGTTTTCCCATAAAGGGTGAGCCACTTAGTGGGGAAATACCTCCTACAAGGGCTTCTCCCACCCTAGTTTAAATGCAATGTCCGCTCCTGCATTCTGTGCATTCTAAGAAAGAACATGCCAATTCTGCTGCTGGAATCCTAAATGCCATTCCATGAAATGAGATACGACTCATCTGTGTGCCATGCGTCAGAGTCCATAGATTCCCTCACCTGACGCCTAAACCCGTAATGAAGCGAAAGTCGATACGGATGGCATCAATTATCATTTTCAAAACAAATTTATTTTCTTATAAGCCAAAATTTTTTGAGTGATACATCACAATGATCATTTATATTCAAAATCCTGTGTGCCTTTTTGTGGTGTAATTTTTTGGTGTCTCCTTTGCGAGCTCTAACGAAGCAACTTCTGACCTTTCACCATTGGAGACTATGTGGAGCCATAGTGGTCAGGTTTGTCACTCGAGGGGGATCTATCCAACTTCTTGCGATACTAAACTGCATATTTTCCTTACCATTTTAATCAACCGTGCAACTCTGTTAGACGTTGTCCCATTTTGCAGAGCCTAATCGAAACGCAAGCGGTGTTGATTTTTAACCATGCACTCACACCCATTTAATCGCGGTAATCACGTATATATAATGAGATATGCATTAAGCAGTTATACCATGTCACATATATGTTAATTCTATATGAACATTTATCAAGCATATCACCAATGCATCACAGGAAATTATATCAAACAAACATATAATTCCCTACGTTAACCTAATTCTGTGTCAATGTATCACCTGAACTATCAACATCACATACAAATAATTACATAGTCAAGTAATGAAGCACTTTATCCTCTAGGCTAAATTACAACATAACATGTCCACAAATAGCCTACAACATGTCATGTAATGTCCATGTCTACACATACAATTCATCACATGTCAATATATTATTACACATATCAACATTTCATCAAACAAACATGTCATGCCATGCAATTAGTACACTTGGATCTTATGATCAAAATTTCAGCAATGTTGTGAGCACCAAATTCCATTTCCTGGCATGTGATCAAATTCTAGACTCAAAAATATTTTCAAAGAGTCCAAGAACGCATGAATCAGGATTGGATGAGAAAGTCCTGATCGTCAGAGTTGGGTGCCATGAGACCCACACTGTGCGTAATCCATGCAATAGTATGCCCAAGGGTTGCAGGAACATTTTGGAAACTCCCGTCCACACAAGTTTTAAACCCAAATTCATTATAGAAGCAACCCTTTAGACTGGTCACAACATTGTCTCAATTGAGACCACAAAATAGGGCATATTCCAATTAATACCACAAAACATGCCATAAACATGGCACAACGTGGTCACAAAAGCATACCAAAATAATAGCTCAAAGGATAGAAAGAAACCAAGGTAGGAAGAATCCCTACCTCTTGGAGCATAGCCCCCGTCGAATATATGGACTTTACTTCTTGGTCTGACGAGTTCAGACCATGGGAATTCTATCTTTGCCTCTCACCCACTTCTTCTCCTTCTCTCTCTCTTTTCTTTTCCTCTCATTCTTTCCTTTATTTCCTTCTCTCTTTTTTTCCTTCCTTTTCCTTAACGATGCTCTCTACTTCTACGAATAGCTCCCACACCCCATATATAGCCTTCTCCATGTGCCATGCATGTTGACACACGGCATTCCATGTGTCACACACATGCCATCTACTACATGTCTCTGCCCGTACGATATGACACATGGATTTCCATGTTTCACTCACCTGGCTTGCCATGTGTCACCCACCTGGCTCTCCATGTGTCGCGAACACTGCGTTAACAAAACGTGAAATTCGACTATCTCGGAGTCAGCGAAATTCTCTAAGGCAACTAAATTTGCATTATGACGGCTTCTTAACGATGAGGTCAGTTTCATCATCTGAGATCTAGAAAACTTCCAAGTTTTCAACTTGTATCATAGCGCCAAGTTCACAATGTTTTTGCCCCGAATTTTGTTTGGAAAAGCTCAAATTTACAGGGTTTATTATTCCCCTATAAAAAATTTTGTCCTGAAATTCATATGCACATATACATACAATCACATGCATATGCTACAATCATTCTTTTTCAAATGACTAAACAATGTACCTTCATCCTCAAATAAGGAAGGATTAGTGGCACGCATAATGTCCTCGTGTTCCCATGTTGCCTCCTCTACTCCTTAGTGCTGCCACAACACCTTTACTAGCCTCACAGTCTTACGTTGCAAAACCTGATCCCGACTATCCATAATAGTATGGTCCACTTCTGAGTCATAATACGTAACAATGAGCTCCTGTCCAAAACATGGTCGGGTGCAGTGTACTTTCGAGCATGGAGGCAGCGAATCACGATTAGTGCAGTGCTATTTTGAGCCCCTGGCTGACCATAGGTTTTGGAGTCTTTTTGTATCTTGTCATTCTGGTCTTTGATTTACATTACGGTCCCTCTTATTTTAATGATCATTTTTGTGGCAAATTTTGCAGTTTTGCGAGCTAATTATCTTAGGAAATTGATGAGTAGATCCAAACACGAAGAATTGAGTCAAACTCAACATTGCTAGGATCAAAATCGAGAAGAAATAGGCAAAATGTGAAGAAATTGCTGCTGCGAAGAAGGCTTTTCTAGCAGCGCACTTTGTGCATCATGAACTATTCCTCCGTTACTTATTCCCTGCTTTTTGGCCTTGACACCTGTTACAATTTTGGTTTTTCTCCTTTCTACCCTTGTAGTAATACTTATGTTTGGATTGTATAATTATTTCACTTGGTTTGTAAGGGCTACATAAGCCATTTTGGATACCTTTGTTGAAGTGACGATTTTTGTTGTGAATAAAATTAGAGGCTCAGATTATCGTTTTTACTGCTTTTTACTCTCCATTTTCTCTCCCTTTCTCGACTGCAAACACTCCTGCGAGGATGACAACTCAGAGGATGGTTGGCCTAGGCCCTCTTCTCTTGAAGAGGGACCGGCTGCGAGCAACGGTTTGGGTAATGCTGCGGTCCTCTGTTTTTAACGCACGCATTTATGGTTGTTTAAGTTCCTGCTTCTCACTTAGGTTAAAATCTCTTAAGCATGCTCTCTTTAATGTGTATTTGGCAAGCTTTTTGGGTTCAATGGATACTTTCACTAGATCCATTAAGGCTCAGTTAGTTGTCTCCTGCTAGTTATCGATAAGGTAAGGTTTTGGGACATGTGTTTTCAGCACATTGAACATTTTATGCCCATTTAAATGTATGTTTCAAAAGGGAAAATCATAGGGTTTAATTCTAAAGCTAAATGAAGATCCGGTTCGGGAAATGACTATATGTCATGCTCTGACGAGGGAAAAGACCAGGGACTGTTGGTTGCCTAAAATACAACCGATGGCTGAGACTTGAGAGTTCTTTTCTTATTTTCTTCATTTTATTTTTCGATTTTAAACCCAAACCTCCTTTATTTTAACCCGAGCACGAATCAAATTTAATTCACGGTTTTGATTTCCTCAAATCATTTGTCTGAAGAAAACCCATCCACGTATTTAGGCCACTAAGCCGCTATCTGCGGTAAAAGCATTTCTGACGGTAGGAGAAGCAGGATACAAATTTTGTTGATTAAGTCCGCCTGCGTAGCCTGAATCCGATACCTCATGGACACTCGATAAACTTGGTGGTAATGCCAATCGATATGCAACTATGCCTACCCTCTCGAGTATCTCGAAAGGCCCGATAAACCTCAGCGATAGTTTTCCTTACTTGACGAACCTAACCACTTCTCTCTTAGGCATCACCTTTAAGAAAACATGATCGCCCACCTCAAACTTTAGAGGTCATCATTGCCTGTCGGCGTAGCTCTTCTGCCAGCTCTAAGCCATGAGAAGTCACTTTTGTATCAAGTCCACCTTCCCAAAGGTGTCTCTAAACAATTCCGGACCAGTGGTGGATCTCTCTCCCACCTCAGATCCAACAAGTGGAAGTCCAACATGGCCTCCATATAGTGCCTCATGGGGTGCCATCGTATCTCTTTTTGATAAAGCATTGTTTGTAGAGCGAACTCCACTAAGGATAAATGCTCTTCCTAACTGTATACAAAGATCCAGAGACGCGTGCACGTAGCATGTCTATGTCATTTGGATGGTTATCTGGTGGCCAGTTCGTGCGTGGATGAAAACGTGCTCATCATCAGCAAAAACTCTTCTAAAATGAGCCCAGTAAACTTGGGATCCTGTTCCAGATACAATAGAAGCTGGAACTCCGTCTGTAGGAAAGACGATCTCTAGAGTAATAGCTAACTGCGAATTCCCCCGATATGAAAGTCATCGCCGCGACGGAAAATGTGCCCGACTTGGTGAGCTAGTTCACTATCACCACACGCATTATGCCCGCGTGTTGTAGTTAGTGAGTTGCAAATCCGCCATTGATATGTTCCCACTTCCACTCTGCTACCTCGGTGGCTGGATAGCTCTCTTGGCCCCTCTAGTGCTTTCGGCCTTTATCCCCATTGGCACGTGAGAGCGGCGTCAACGAAATCCTAATGTTTCTTCATCCCACTCGATGTCTGCGTGAATCTCGGTACATCTTGGTGCCATCTGGATGCACGACAAATTAAGAGCAATGGAACTCCTTGAGGATCTCCTTTCTCAAATATGCCAACCGAGGAACTATGACCCAGTCCTGTGCAGAAGACTATCATCGACATACATGGCCAGCCTTCATCACATACTGATTGTACCAGGATCTTTCGAGATGGATCTCTACGTATCCTATCCTTGGGACTCAATTGCTGCTCGATAGGGAAGAATTATAGCCCTTTAAACTCCTGTTGTAACACCCGAGAATACACTTTAGTCATTTTAAACATAATTAAGATATATTATAAGTGCATTTTGAAAATTTTGAAAATTATTAATTTGCTAAGTGAGAAAATTTGAAACCCGGAATTTGTACAAGAAGCAAGCGTAAATTTTTAATTTGTCAAAATAGGACACAAAATTCATTTGATAAGAAGATTATAGGCTAAAGTTGAAATATGAATAACTTGTGGTGCAAATAGGAGGACCCAGACAGCCAAGATGCTGGTAAAAATAAAATGTGATCAAAAGGGGATAAGACCAAGTTTGGTCTTTCATTTTTGGAAGAGCAAAAACGTAGAGAGAGGGAGAAGAAGAAGAAGAAGAAGAAAAGGAGGAAGAAGAAGAAGAGGAGGAGGAAAGGTATGGACTTTTGGACTTTTGTATGGATTTCTATGGTTTTGGAATGGAATACTATGATTTTGTATGGAATAGTATGGATTTCTATGGTTTGGTATGGATTGGTATGGATGAGTAGGGATTACTAAGGGTTTGTATGGATATTAGTGTGTTCAATTTCAAAGGTTTAGCTAAGAATTCATCCTAACCCTAGATTTGTTGAAATATGGGTTGGTAAAACCCTAGTTTGTATAAGATGAGTATGAAATCCTCCCTTTAGGTATGGATTCTTGGTTTATGAGGTATGGATACCTATTTGGGTGTTAGGAAGTTAACCTAACTTACAAGTATTTGAGATTGTGTTTGGAAAAACCCTAATTAATCTCTATGTTTGGTTTTGGTTGGGTTAGAACACACATGGGAGATGTTTTTCTGAAGAGTATATGAGTTTTCTTTTGATTTTGGTGGTTTTCTTGAAAAAGGCACGAAATCAGCAAAATCTGGGCAATTTCGGGGTCTTGCGCGCGTTAGAGATCCGCATGGCCGAGCATAGGTCCACGTTAAGTGGTGGCATGTCACGCTCATGGCTTGAAGTAGAGTTGAAGGTCTACGCCTGTGCTTGATGCTAAGAAATCGCGGCGTAGCTATTCATTCTAACATGGAAATTTGTTGTGTTTTTGTTCTGTTTTGTTTTTAAGTTGCTCGAAGACTTGTCTATTGAACAAGCAGAACCACATAAGTGTATGAAAGGGTCCGTTTCATGTTTGTAAGGTAAAGGAGAAAAATTAGGCTGAGTACACCTCAGCCGTAGAAGCGAAGCGAAGTTTGATGTGGGCCGACTTAATCTTACATGATAAGATAATAAGTTCCACAGACACATATAATTGTAGAATGCCTAAAGATCCGAATATTGAATGACTTGGTACCTCTGTCATTAGAGCGGAGCACATATAGTAGTCGATACTCTCTTATTAGTCACGTGACACTCTGACCATCTTGACATATTTAGTACTGGTACTCTCTAATTAGTCACGACAACATATGACTATGTTTGGCACATTTAGTACTTGGTACTCGATTAGTCTTGACGACCTCTCACGATTATTAAGCGGCACATTTAGTGCCGGTCTACTCTCTAATTAGTGCGGCGACACTCTCTGTCGATGCTTAGCCTCTTGCTTTATCTTCTGACTTTCCTCGATCTTGTACCATGCAGCCGGTACTTGATATGCTATAATCTTACTCATTTCTTATTCTTGATGCAGGTAGTTCAACGATTATATGATAAATGCGAATAATGAATAGGAGTAAAATAATGTACAAGTATAAGCTTTATAGTACCTATGGGTACTTCTGTACAAGTATAAGCTCTATAGTACCTATAGGTACCTCTATACAAGTATAAGCTCTATAGTACCTATGGGTACCTCTGTACAAGTATAAGCTCTGTAGTACCTACGGCTACCTCCATACAAGTATAGGTTTTGAAGTACCTACGGGTACCCGTATAAGTATAAGCGATGTAACTCCTACGGGAGATATGAATAAGCATAAGTCTGCTATAAGTACAAGTATGTGTATTAGTTTGTTATATGAATTCATGAATAATTATGATATCTGTGATTGTATATATGTTACTGTTATAGGCTTACTATAAATGAGTATTAGTGCATGTGTATACGTATAAGTCATATGTCTCCCACTAAGGCGTTAGAAACAGCACGGGTTTTAGTCGTGTAAGGTACGGAGGGCGTCAGTGATTTTTCGCGATGCGCTAGGCCCCGACACACTTGCTTAGGGTTCTGCTGCAGCCAGGTTTTGCGCTCTGCGATTATGAAATGTAAATGTACGAGTTTTGTATATGTATATGTAAATGGGACTTAGGATTGTATGTGACCTTTGTAAACACCACTACGATTGGTAGTTTTATTTGTATCTTTGTATATGATATTTTGATTTAATTATAGGACTTTGAACCACGATGTCTAAGAGAACGGTAAGAGTCTAGTATAGCCTCGCGCCCCTTTAATGCCTAGAGGCGGGGGGTTGAGTGTGACAAAGTTAGTATCAGGACCTTAGGTTTAGGCATTTCTTGAAGAATCTTAGATTAAAGATGTACACCTAGTAATGTTGGCTAATGCGGATGTCTTGTTTTGTATAGTAATGCAGAATGGATTGGTTATTCAAACATCGGGCCATAGTTGATTGTGATAAGAAAATAGTCCTACTTAAATGTTCTGACCTACCATAAGTAATAGGGGGTTAGGGGCGTGACAAAAACACCCTAGGCATGATCATTTGTCTTGTGGTCTAAAGCGATCCCCTGACCTCGAGCATTTGCGTTCACAGGCAGTTATCACGCCGATTACTCCCAGTGACTTCGATTGAGTGCGTCGCGCATTTGCCCTTCTTGGGATGGTAATCTGAAGTGAAGTCATAATCCTCAAATACTCCATCCATCATGTTTGCCTCATGTTGAAGTCCTGTATACAAGATATACTTTAGACTTTTGTGGTGCGAAGCGTTCACCATACTTATAGATGAGTGGCCTTGAATCTTGGCGAAGACTAGTAGCTAATTCCATGTCATGTGGGTAATTCCACTCGTGGTTCTTCAGGCACAATGAGAACCGTAGTATAACCCTCTACAGATTGCATTTAAAACACATCTCGGTCAGATCTATACTGTTTGTTTGTCCCGTTCGCGACTATTAGAATAAGAGTGATAAGCCCTCCTTTTCAATTCTGGAATGCGCACACTCGCCGCCCTGGAAGTCATTCCACTCCAGGCTTGACCTCCTTACAGGTCGACTTTGTCATAAGGCGACTAATCGGAGAAGTCTTTGTGAACCTCTGTAATACATGATCAGAAACTACGTGTCTAATGACACTAGTCTCTCTAACTCATAAGCTGCGTCGACCTTCTCAGGGTCCAGCTTTGATACACAGAAGGCGACTTCACATGTCCACAAGAATCTCCTCGATAGCTTGACCTTCGCGCCTTCACGACTTGGCGTACAACTAGTATTCTCTGGGGCACAGGAACAATCCTCAAGTGATCCTCATGCTCCTCCTACGAGTTAGAGTAGATCAATATGTCGTCAACGAAGACTACCACAAACTAATCTAGATAGGGCTAGAACACCCTATGTTGGGCATGGTGCCCTAAAAGCATGTAGTTTATCTTCATAACAAATTTTCTATATTTGATTCTTTATACATGTGTTGTTTAATTTAGTAAATATCATAAAATCCCGAGTTTATTAAGTGACTATAATCTTAGTATATAGATTTATATATGAGATGATCAAGATTATAGATAATGAACTAAAGCGTAAAACAATGCAAAATCAAAGTAGGGATCTTTGATCTATAATACTACTAGTGCGGTCACTTGAACATTAAGAATCGATAATCTTGTCCCCAGATTATAATGTAGTGACATTAAAGGCGCTTTATGTAATTTGATTACAAAAAGCGAGGACCCAGGACATGGATTAAACTCTTAAATAATATCTGAATTCTGATTAAGAGTTTAAAGCTTTGTGTCACTAGATGATTATATGCGATTGATCTTAATCTGAGTAGTCATGGACTCTGTCTATTTCAATAGAGACCTTTTTAATTCCATAGATTCTGATGTCTAAAACAGGCCCAATGCTTGTCTTGGAGGCCCATTGAGATAGATGACTAGGAACATGTCCTACAGATATGGAATCCAAACCTTTCTTATGGGAAGCCGGATAATTGGTTTCAAGTGTTAATTATAGAATTGAACAGTTTAAGCACTCTAATTTATAATAGGTTTATAAATTAAATGTTCACTAGTGAATTAATTGAACTTAAGGATAAAGATATCACTAGAGGGGTAAAACGGTAATTTCACCTAGCTCTAATGATGGACAGTGCCAGAGTTGGTGCATGTATCAATCATATCAATGGTACCTTAAGTATCCTAAGTAAATTATTATGTAATTACAAGAGTTCGAGTTTGATTTTTAGTGGAATAATAAGAACTAATAAATTAGATAATTAGTTAAAGAGTTTAGTAATTATTAAATTTGTTAGACTTGGAATTACGAGTCCATAGGTCCCAAGCGCCTACGTAAAACAACGTACATGATTAAATTAGCGAAAGAAATCCCTTGGAGGCATGGTTGCAAAGAAATTGTTCTTGTAACTATGTATTAATTATTGGATAATTAAATGTTAATTAATTAATAGTAATTACTATATGGATGAAGCAGTTTAATTTGAGAAATTAATAACATATTAATTAATTATTGATTAATTAATTAATATTAGTCATATATGGATGAAGCGGTTAATTTATGAAATTAATCCTGTTATTTAGTCATAATTTGAACAATTTTAATTCAATATTTAAATATACCACTTGATCGATGGATTGAGGTCAATTGAAACATATTATAAATGAAACAAAGCGTAGGCGTCGAGAGGTGATAAAAAATTGAGAGAAAAAAAAGAGTTTCACTTTTTTTGCCTCCATCCCAACCTCTTGATCTCATGTGTTGAGAAATCAAGAGTTAAAGCAAAACCTGCTTTGTTAATGCAATGCGTCCACACGTACCATATAGTGCAGATGAAAAGCTTCGAAGATCATGGAAAACATGGAAAAAGAAAAAAATGATCTTGAGTTTTCAACCTACTTGCTAGAAAAATATCCTTAATTTGATTAAAGTGTTCTGCTATTATTTGTTGATCAGTAGCCATGTACCATAGGATCGTAAAATAGGTTTTATTATTTTTAAATTTCTTGGACAAAATTCTTTATTGCAAACTTTATTTCGAACTTTAAAAACCTTCATTTCGTATCAAACCCAGTCTTATGTGTATATACGTATTAATGTGTATGTAGGCATTCTTGCATTGTTGATAATCTTGTGGATCTTATAATTGTTATATATTGATGAATGCTTGAATGTGAGAAATTTTAAAGAATTAGATTAATTGTATATTGGTGTTTTAGGTTAAGATTGTTGATCTTTTTTTTTTTTTTTTGGATCTTGTGTGTAATATAATGGGGCATAAGTTTTATTTTCTTAAGTATGCACACAAGAAGATCATATCAAGATCTGAAAGTGATTGTAGCCTTGGCAAAGGTGTCTTGTTAATGACGATCGACGTAGAATGTCGTGGATGTCGGGTAACTCGACACCACTCATGAAAATCGGGTAGAGTCGCCTTTGTACGGGGAGCTCTACCCAAAGTACAACCTGTCCCAATCACATGGCAACTTGTCCCAATATTTTACAAAGACCAAAGCCAAGGTCCACATATGTGGGATAAAAATAGATAAAATGGCTCTAGATTGGGCCCATGTATCAATACTCACAAAAATATATCTGACCAAGCTATATTACATGGTTGAGAGTTAATAAGTCCACTCTTCATTCAAACATATATTAAAATTTACAATTTCTAATACATGTTAGCACAAGCGAATACCAAAGCCCATATTGACTTTCTTCTAAAATCATTTTAGTGGCGTCGTCTTCCCAATCGCTCCCTATACCTTAAATAATATTCCCTCGAAAGGATGAGGAATGCCCGATGTGGAAATTATTATCACTACTTGGGTTACTCTCCGCTAAGTTCTATCATGGCAAACAATCACACTCGAAGCAAATACATGACCTGGATGTCTGTGCATTCCCATGTCTCGAGTCCTCATGACCCCCTCGCACATGCACAAGCCCAGTCACGAGAAAAACCTCCTTTTCATTTCTTTCATGCCATGCCTCCTTTGTGAAATTTTCCTGGAACACCACAGACGCATATAAGCGCATTATGCCATTTCAAACCAACATTCAATAAATCACTTACACACATAATAACAAAATTTACATACATACCCACATGTTATTTAATTCGAATCAATAACATTAAAATTAGCTAGCAGGCTAATTACAATTCATTTCAATGAAAGCACACCTGATTATATTTTATATAATTCCACACCATGTTAACACATTTAATTACATACTTTAACTTATTATTTCTCACACAATTCCAAACCATTCAACTTCTGACAATAACAATTAACCATAGACTAATTAACCAATCGAGCAATTCACCTTGAATCGCAGAAACACCATGATAATACCGTGAGCAGGTAGAAACCACTGAAGTGACCTTTGTTCCACTGACCACCTGAGATCTTCTCATTCGGTTCAAGTATTTTGAGACCACAAACACGGCTAATTTAATCTCGGAACATCGCAACCGTTAAGCAGCTCTTGTGAAAGAATAACAGTAGGAGAAGACCCTACCTCTTGGGGTTGTCGGAGAACTCCACGAATCGGTGTCACAGTAGCCCTCGCGCGTGGGTGACTTTGCTTCTTGCTCCATTGAGCCAGACGGTGCGAAGACGGCCAAAATCTAGAGAGAAGCCACTCTCCTCTCTAAAAACTGAGGCATTCCCTCGCTGCCCACTTTTTTCCAGCCCTCTACCGTTTTGTCTTGAGTGTGGTGGAAGATAATTATTCATCCTTGTCTTGTTCTCATTAAACTTTCCATTGTTCTCATCTTGTCCTTTTGTCTTAATTTTGACCTGTGGCTTAACGTCAAGCCATTCATCTCAATACTCTCTCTAATCCTTTGACATGTGTCACGTAGTACATGTAGTAGGTGACTTTTGTCACACCATAGCATCTTTCCACAGGCAGTTTACAGCACCCGATTAGTGAAAATGAAACTCAGATTATCTCGAATTAATGAAATTGACATGGTAGCTAGATTTGTAAAGAGGGTTCAGCGGTGAAATCCGTTTCGTCATCAGAGATCTAGAAAAATTTAGGATTTTCTTGAAATGACCATTTGCCATTTTCAAAAAATTGGATTTTCTAGTTCACGTTTCCCAACAAAAATTAGATCTTGAAATTCCACATACGCATCCAACCGTGCATATGTCTACACAATCCACCTTGGTGTATGAAACAGCGACCTTCAGTCACAATCGCGACAATCCAATGGACCATCAACTTTAATCCATTGTCATGAATGCCATCACTATCTTAGAAATTGCAGCCGGATCTGACACAATCTGATTTCAATGGGTATCGAATCTCGACTCACTCCGGAGCTCCATCACTCAACTCTGAAGTCCTACGTGATAACCATGGCCAGTGTGTTTTTCATCTCGAGTCACTCCCGACTCCTATCCTCGACTCTAAGCCTGCGTGATAACTTGACCAGTGTGTTTTCATCTCGAAGCGACATAACTTCGACTGCTTTGCGAGCCTCTTGCATCCACACGAGAAATTTCGGATATCTCAGCGGGTCTCTTACACCCACCACGGAATTTTTGGATATCTCCACTTGGTCTCTTACACACATAAATTACAGTTTCTCCATGGTCTCTTACACCCACCACTGAAATTTAGGATAAATCATGAATTCTCTTACACCCTTTATAAGTCGGGATATCTCCTGGGTCTCATAAACCCACACAAAAATTTCGGATAACACCCTTGGTCTCTTACCCACGAGAAATTTCGATATCTCCTTGGGTCTTATGCCCACACTTAGGAAATTTGGATATCTCCATGGATCTCTTACACCTACCACGAAGTCGGGATAGCAAGCTCCGGGTCTCTTGCATACAGTCGGGATATCTCCTCGGGTCACGGACACCCACACAAAAATTTTGGATTTCTCCATGGGTCTCTTACACCCACACAAAAATTTCGGATAACTCCACGGGTCTCTTACAGCAACAGAAATGTTGAATATCTCCACGGGTCTCTTACACCCACAAATAAATGTTGGATATCTCACCGGGTCTCTTACACCCACACAGGACCTTTCGGGATACTCTGGCGGGCCTCGCCCTTTACTTTCGAAGCTTTTTCACTGAGGATTAAGCCCCATTCTTGCTTCCTGACACACATTAATTACTCTTCATTTCTGATTTGAACTATAAGTCTTCATTGGATGTAGTCCCCGAATAAACTCGGCCAGCCTCACGAAAGGTGGTGAATGACCATACAGTGCACGCACCCAGGCTCGGCCTTTGATGTCATAGTGCACCCACACCCAGACTTCGATCTGATCCCCCTAGAAGTCCACCGTAAGTAGAATCTCGGAGATCTCTAACTCACAATCCCAGGCTTATCGGTCGACTCACTACATCCTAGGTAGAACATCCACACATGGCTTACATAAGGCCTCGACCTCACAAGCCCCGAATGCATCACCTGAAGATGCATTGTGAATGAACAGTGCATTGATTCAAGCGCTACTCTAGTCGACAAGTGCAGAGTAGAAACATACCACGTATCTGGTGCCACTGTATGCTCAGCCGCGATTACCTTAGTTATCGCCTCTAAGATAATCTAAGCCTCGTATACCCGGGTTGGCGATAATGATAACACTTATGCTGCTTTGACCCAGAACTCTCGACACCAAATCCTGTGCTTTCGACCAGAGCTACACTTTGGTCTAGCCTATGTGACCTTGCGTCTGAAGTACTAGAGAGATTTGGTGTGGCACATGGAGCGTCTTTGGTTCCCCAACCCATCTTAGGAGTGGAGAACAATTGTGTCCTTTCTGTCTCTGCGTGTGGGTTGTGTTGTCCTAAAACCACAGGATCTCTTTGTCTTTAGGGCAATCCTCCTCGTATGTCAAGTTTGTAGCGCAATGGTGGCACACCATACGCCCATCGATGGCAACCACCAACAGTCTCATGATGATTGGGGCCGAGGTGTCCATGTGTGGGATTCTTGCCTCCGTGGACAATCCCTTTGAAAGTGTTTAGGCTGTCGGCAGAAACAACATATCATCGCCTGCTAAATTCCCATCACGGCCTTAGTCACGATGACCTCGCCACATCACGGATATCCTTGTGAAGCAGTCTTACTTCTTTCGGGTTGGAAGAAGATGGATCTTCCTTCCTCTTAGTACCGGCACCATCTGGATGCACCGCATAATCTACCTCTCCTACGTGGTGCGTGATGAGTCACACAGCTAGAGTCCACTCCTCTTTCTAACCATTGGACGATGTGCTTACAGCGTTTGGAAATTAGTTTGACCGCCGCTCATTGCATTATGCGTGAGATGAGCGGTATTTGCGTCCGTGCGGCCTCGTGAAGTCTGCTTTGGTCCGCAGTCGGTGGTGCGACGATACCTTGTGGGCGACTTCGTCCCTCGATCTCGTACCCGTATACACCGCGTCGAATGGCGAGTTAAGTTTCAACACGATTATCTACAGGTGTAAACCTGACTATAGACACTATTTATATACTAAAAACATTTCATATCTGACGTCAATGCATTCATAGTTAATCACGAGCCAAATAAGCTCATATATTAAATCATAGTATTCAACAAAAAAATTTATTTTATTTTATTTTATTTTAAAAAAATTTTATTATTATTTTTAATTTTTTTAGTTTTGAAAACCTCGTGAGCAATTGTTCATGACGGTGCCACTATGGTGACTTAAAGCGATTGGCAGTCGGGTGTGAGGTGCCCCAATGGACCACAGTCGAGCGCCTTTGCGCGAGGCCACCGTGAGCCTTATGCGTATCGTGGTGTGCGAGTGCGATGTCATAGTGACACCGCGTGATGTCATGAGCCCCCTCGGCCCGATGTCGTGGCGGTCGCTACCGCATCGCGGCGCCGCGGCCGGGCGGCCGTCGTGGTGGCCGTGGCCGATGTCGTGGTGCCGGCGTCGTATGGTGGCGTCTCGTAGTACCGACCTTGGTTGCCCTCCTGTCCGCGATACAATGCGTTTGTATCATGACCGCGGCGTGACCTGACCCACGCGGCTAGGCCCTGGCTCTTGTCCGCGTCTGAAACCGCGTATCGCGACACTCACCTCAATGTCGGCCCACTCAGCGCGTGCGTGCTCGCCTTGAGCACCGGTAGGCCCATATCGCGACGTTGTATACGTCGCGGCGTAGCGACCTGCGCTTCACAGCCCAGTAGTGTCACGATCTGTCCCGGTTATGTCGTGACCCGGCACGAACATAGGCGCATTTTTTTCACCTCAATTTTTTTTTTTCATTCCAGCTATTGGAAAACCACCAAAAAAAATATTTTTTTTTTTCATTTTCCACTAGGACTAAAAATATTTATTTTAAATATTTTTTTTTCTTGTTTTACACATTGTAAAACCTTCGAAAAAAAATCTCTTCTCATCATTTTTTTTCCTATGTGCTATTCACTAAGCACACAATCACATAATTCACAACACATGATCACACAATTCATACACAACAACTCATGTTATGCACATCATTCACACATAAAACACAATGCATGCAGTGTTCTAATCCTGTCCCGTGACCGCCTAGGTAATCACATACCTAAACCCTCACATCGAGCTACACCAGCCAGGATGCTCTACACCTTAATGACCGCCATCAAGCCCAAGTCCCTCAAGACCTAGGTGGTCGTACACCTAAGCTCCGATACCAAGTCGTGAAGTCGGCATCAGACTAAAATTATGGATACATAAACCCAAGTCCCCAGGTAATCGCCATTCAAGCTCCGATACCATGTCGTGACGCCCCAAAACTAAAGTATGTCTTGTTGTCAACCAAATAACTCACGGACAGGTTTTCGTGGATAAACAAACCCGACACCACTCATGAAAATCTGGCACTGGTAATGGGGAGAGCCCCATCCAAGGTATAACCCGTCCCCACATGGCACCAGTCTCCAATATTTTACAAAGACCACCAGTCCACATACCTGATAAAAATGAGTAAAATGGCCACTGGGCCTGTATCATCATGCTCTCACAAAATATATCCCAACCAACTATATTACATGGTTCAAGAGTTAATAAGTCACTCTTAATACAAACATATATTAAAATTTACAATTTCTAATACATGTTATACAAACTGAATACCAAAGCCACTGTAACACCTGGTATATGTTTTGTTATATTCAAGTAAGGATTTTTGGGGAGCAAATGCAACTTATGCCCTATGATATTTTAAATTGTGATTAAGATTAGCCATCTTAATGGTTGGTTTAATTAGAGGATTAGTAAAGTGTGTTAGATTGCATTTTTACGGTACGTTGGTCAATTATGCAATTAGGTGTTTAGTGGGTTTTGTTACACTTGAAATTAAGTATGTCTTGAATAGGACCACTCTTTGAAAACCCTTGTTAGTGGAGAGGACTAAAGTAAAATATCCTTTTGTGAGCTATGTGGCATCATGAGGGCATGACACCTCATATATGCATGGTAGGAGATCTCGACACATGGCAGTGCACGGTAAGAGCTCGCCATGTGCCAAGCAAACCAATTCCTCTTGGTTTTGGATGATAGACCAACTTCTTGCTAGGAAGTGGAAAATTCTGGAAATTTAGAAAGTGAGAGAGAGTTCTAGAGAGAAGCTAGAGAGAAGGAGGAGAAAAGGCTTGAAGGAAAGCTTGGTTTTTGTGGAAAGTTCACTAAGGTATGTAAACATGATCTTGAGGCCTGGGCTGTATTTATGACTTTGGTTATATTCTTGGTTTTGTTGGGATTACATCCTCTAACCCTAGATTTGATGAAAGTGTGTGTTTGGTGGAACCCTAAATTGTAAAAGACCAGTTTTGTGAAGATTGCATGTGTGTGTGTGTGTCCAAGGCAGGTGTCATTCAGCCTTCCCCTGACCTACGACAAAGTTTTGGCCATAAGTTGGCCTAACGAACTTCGAACTGGATGATCTTAGTTGAGAAGAAGCCCAAGACCTAGCCTGAAATGTCTAGGGATCAAATCCAAGAACTAAACCCTACCATAAGGCCCTTGAATTTGAGGTTGAAAGTCAGGTACGACTGTCCCCTGCTCGAGCAAAGCTCCTATTTTGAGTCATAAGTCAGTTATATTGATTCAAATGGAATGATTCAAAAATCCTTCAAAAGCAAAGCTACATAGGCTGAACTTCATGAAGAAAGTATGGCCAAAATTATGGCTCATTTGTTCTCATAATTTCGTCAAAGTATGGTGAAGTGGAGAGGACACATTCTGCCTCTAGGAAATGGGCCTGGGAGGTCGAGTGTAAAAACCATAACTTGGATTCCGAGGTCCCGAATGACCTGATTTAAGAGGCCATGGAAAGCTAAGAGATAGGGAACTTTTAACAGAAGACCATAGTGAACAAAACATGTATGGCTGGTCAAAATGGTAGTTAAAAAGAAAAAAAGAAAAAAAGAAAACAAAGTTGTGGTCTCTTAGATAATAAACAAGGTACAAGTGTTGTGTGTCGTTTGTGTTACCCTAATAAGGGGTGTTAAATGTTGATATTAGTAAGTGTAAAGATAGTGCTCTTTGAAGGATCATGGTTTATGTTGGTAGGTATAAGAATATGTGTGATTCGAGGGTGAAGTAGTAATAAACCACCGGGTAATTTCATGCAACTCCTGATTGCCTGATACAAGAAATCTTGGTCGACTTGTTAACGCGTGCATCCTTTTGGAGTAGTTCTCGGTTCTTGACTTCCTTTGGGAGACTCAGGATTTTGAATCCAAGGAAGGTAAGTGGATCTTGTAACCATCTCCTGCTTATACCATGGTTTGATGAAATTGTACTCATCTCCATGCTCAACTCGGTGTGATTTTCTAATGATTTATATAAATGTGTATATTTTTATATCTATGGAATTCTTTGAATTAATTGGTACATGATGTTTTTAAATATCCATGTGGGTGGAATGCTTTGTGAAATTGTTTTAAAGCATGACATGGGTATGGACTGTGAGAAATGGATTGATACGACACCTGACTATGACTAGTCCCCGGTCAAACCTTAAAGGTCACGTAGATATACGGGATGTGGGCATATCCCCGGGTGGTAAGTCCCAAAGAATTTGTTTATAATAGGATGATCGGCTAGTCCTGGGTGAAAGCCTAAAGAGTCACCGATGAGGGGTCAAGATGGCAGGTAGTATTGCATCCATTTGTTTCACATCAACCTATTAATTGAAATGCTCATGTTTTGTGATGTGTTGAATTATTTGTATTTTGAAATGTTTTTATAAGCATGGATTGTTATGATTTGCACATCGAAGTTGTCGAACTCACCCCCATTATTCCTCCACCTTAGATGCGTGCACGGTGACCAACCGCATGACTTGGAGAGTTTGACTTGTAGGGTTTCGAGGTCAGAATCAGGCGTCAGCCTTAGCATGCCTGGTCAGCATGCATTTTGAGGAACATCTGGTGTTGTGTGGAGGTTCACACGATATTTTGATGGGCCTATATCGATCATAATGTCATTGTATATTTTGTTTGTAATATTAGTTTGGGACACTTTGTAGAAAGTTTTGGATTTTGTATAAATATTATTTTGATCATAAGTGTATATTCTCGGGGTGCATTGAGTTCTTACTCGCATACAGATATGTATATGTATGAGTTTGAGACCTGAATTGAGTTTTAATTACGTTTAGGCGATTACCCAAGTAGAGAGTTGGACTCAGTTTTGAAGAAATACAAAGTTGATATATATGGTGTAGGGCTACAGCCCCTTTTATGCAAAGTGTTTGATTTTGTTAGTCCTATGTTAGGACTCATGATGAAAAAAAAAAAGAAAGATGGTGGGCCAACAGAATCACACTCGTGAAATCGGGTGTGACAGCCACAACCCGACTTTCTCCTAAAATGCGGCCCCTAGTGAGCGCCGCCTTCCCGATCTCCTCCTCGCATTCTAAATAATAGCTCCTCGACAAAGGAGCAATGCCCAATAGTGGAATTACCTGATTAGTGCCCAAAAAGTGCTATTTTGAACCCTGTTTATTTCAGGTTTTGAGTGCTTTTTGTATACTAATTATTCTAATTAACCCGATTTACACATTAAAGTCCCTACTATTCTACTGATCGCATTTTGTGGCAAATTTGCAAGCGCTTTTATGAAGACCATGCCAACATTGTTGAGTCGATCCAAACATGAAGAATTCGAAGTCAAACTCAACACCATAGATCGTAGACCAAGAGGAAGAAGAGAAGAAAATAGAAAAATAGCAAGCTGCAGGATGGGATGCAGGGAACAGTGGCCAATGGAACAGTAGTCGCAGGATCCAGCAGAGAGAACAATGCATTTCGCTATGCAAAATTTTCGCTAAGCTAGCGAAATTTCGCTAGCTAGCAAAAATTACTGTAGATAGCGAAATTTTCCATTTTTGCTATCTCTTGTGATTTTCGCTAGCTTAGCGAAATTTCGCTAGCTAGCGAAATATTCGCTATGCTAGCAAAAATTCCCTGCATAGCGAAAATGGCTGCCCTATGTTTTTGATATTTTTTATTCCAAACGACCACATTTTGATCAATTACCATTTTGTCCCTATTGTAATCTCATATTTTAGGCATTTTTGTCATTTCACACATTTGGGTTGGCTATATAAGCCACCTTGGCAAGTTTGTAACCCTAACTTTAATCTTTCATAATACACAAATCTTTTCTCTTTAGGTTTGGCGCTTTCTCTCTTCTCTCCTCCTCTTCTCTCACTTTCTGGGTGCCAAACACCCTCCAAGGATGACAACTCAGTGAGCTACTAAAACCCTTTCCTCCTTGAAGTGTGGAAGGTTGTCAGTGTGGATCTCGCGCCGGCCGTGGTTCCTCGCTTTTCACGCAAAGAGGTTTTGACATTCTCGTTCCCTAATTCCAACTTCCTAGGTTTAAAGCTTTTCGATGTACTTTTCTTTATCAATATTTATGCTTTAGGGTTTAGTGTATTCTTAGCTTAGATACACTACTATCCATTAGTTTCCATTTAATGTTTCACCGAGGTAGGTTAAGGTTAGGATTTTCACCGCAAGGCATCCACTTTGATAAATACTTGGTAAACTTTTAAGGTCTGGATTCTTATTTTAGATCCATCAGACTCATTACACTTTACGAATCATTGTAGGATGAGTCAAGATAGGTTTTCACTGTAGGAACCTTAAATGCTAAATAAATGATTTCTACCAAAAGGGAAATTATTAGGGTTTAGTTTCTAAAAGTTAAATGAAGATCCGGTTCGAAACATCATGGCGTCATCCTCCCCAACGCGAGGAAATACCGGAACCTTCGCCACTATAGGAATCCAACCCTGACCCAATGCTTCAAGGAGTTCTATTTTACATTTTATTTTGCCTTACTTTCTACTCTTTTGAAAACCACCAACCCACTCGCTATCCCTGTACCTAAAAATCCAAACCAAATTCACCATTTTCGCTTCACTCAAATCATTTGCACGGTAAGAAAACCCATCCATGTGTTCGACCCTAGACCGTTATATCGGGCAAAGAGCTCGACTACGGGCAGTTAGGAGGAAATAGATACAAATTTTGTTGATTCCGCATCACCCTACCGTGGCACGAATCATTACCCTACTTGGGTTACTCCCCACCTAAGTGCACATATCATGGCAAACAATCACACTCAAGAAAATACATGACCTACTTGAATGTCTACATGCCCATTCCCATGTCTCGAGTCCTCACCCACCCCCCTTACACATGCCTAAGCCAAATGCGAGAAAAACCTCCTTTTCATTTCTTTCATGCCATGCACTCACACCTAATTTTCTAGGTTGCCCCGGCACATATGAAATGCATTATGTCATTTCTAAACCACACATGCCAATATATCACTTACACACATATTAACAAAATTTACATACAAGCCACATGTTATTTAATTCGCATCAATAACATCAAAATTAGCTAACTTGAGCTAATTACAATTCATTTCCCATGGCTTACACACAATTATATTTTTATATAATTCCACACCATGTTAACACATTTAATTACATGCATTAACTTATTATTTCTCACACAATTCCAAGGCATTCAACTTACAACAATAACACCAAAATTAGCTCACATGGGCTAATTAACCAATCAAGCAATTCACCTTGAATCACCCAAAACACACAAAAATCACACAATAATACACGTGAACAGTGAAACCCTAGGGTCGGCACTCTTCACGGCCACACTAGGGATCTTCTCATTCGGTTAAAGTATTTTGAGACCGTAAACACGGCTAATTCAAGCCTCAGAACATCCCTAACCATTCACATGGCTCTTAGCCAAAGAATAACACAAGTAGGAGAAGACCCCTACCTCTTGGAGTTGTCGGAACTCCACCAAATCGGTGTCCACGCTGTAGCCCCGCGCAGATCGACTTTGCTTCTTGTCTGCTGAGAACTCACTGGCCCGAATCTACGAAATCTAGAGAGAAGCCACTCTCTCTCTAAAACCCAAACCATCCTCACGCCTTTTTCCAAAATTCCTCCGCACGCTTCTTTGTCTTCAAATTGGTGGAGAAGATAATTATTCATCCTTGTCTTATTCTCATTAAACTTTCCATTAATTCTCATCTTGTCCTTTTGTCTTAATTTTTGACACATGACTTAATCTAAGCCATTCATCACATCCTCTCTCTAATCATGCAACATGTGTCACATGAGTACATGTAGTAGGTGACTTTTGTCACACCACATGTCTTTCACGAGCCATTTTACAGCACCCGGTGCTTCAAAAAACGTGAAACTCCGACTATCTCGGAATTCGACGAAATTCAACGTGGTAGCTAGATTTCACGAGACGATTCTAATGGTGAACCATCAGATCCGAGAGATTCAGGCACTTTAGATTTTGACCGAAATGACCATTTCGCCTTTTTTCAAAAAATTTGATTTTCTCGGAGGGTTCTCTCACATTCTCCCTTAAAAGAATTTCGTCTTGAAACTCCACACACATACGCATCCAACCACATGCATATGTAACCCTACAATATCTCTGCTTTGGTAGATGACCGACCAAGGTCACAATCACCATAATCCAATGGACCATCAACCTAATCCATGTCATGAATGACATCCATATATCGAGCCCTTGTCGGCCAACCAACCACCCAATTCACTTCCAATGGGCATCCAAATCTCGACTCACTCCTTGACCCCCATCACTCCAACTCCTAAGTTCACGTGGATAAATCCACGACTACGTGTTTTCATCTCGAGTCACTCCCGACTCCTATCACTCAACTCTAAGTCTACGTGATAACTTGACCATGTGTTTTCATCTCTGGCAACATAACTTTTCTACACATTACAGCCTCTTACATCCAAGGCTACGTAAATTTCGATATCTCCTACTGTCTCTTACACCCACTCAGAATTTTCGGATATCTCCACGAGTCTCTTACACCCACACATAAATTTCGGATTTCTCCACGGGTCTCTTACACCCACAATGTAAATTTTGATAACTCCACTGCCCTTACACCCACACATAAATTCAGATATCTCCTGTGTCTCTAAACCCACACAAAATTCTGGATAACACCACTGGTCTCTTAAGCACTCACATTACTGGGTTCTACATTCCATGTGGGCCCTTATACCCACAATGTAAATTTTGCATTCATGGGTCTCTTACACCTATTACGTAAATTCGGATAGCTCCTGGTCTCTTATAATACCAAATCGGATATCTCCCCGAGTCTCTTACACCCACACATAAATTTCGGATTTCTCCAAGGGTATCTTACACCCACATAAAATTTTTGGATAACTCCACGGGTCTCTTACACCAACACAGAAATTTCAGATAACTCCACGGGTCTCTTATAGCAACAGAAATTTTTAATATCTCCACGGGTCTCTTACACCCACATATAAATGCGGGATATCTCACCGGGTCTCTTACACCCACACAGGACCTTTCGGATACTACCGCGGGTCTCCTTCACTCTAACTCCAGGCTTTTTCACCTGATGGGATTAACGACCCCCTTCTTGCTTTACCCAACACACATTAATTACTCTTCATTTCCTGATTTGAACTATGAGTCTTCATTGGATGTAGTCCCGAAGACAAACTCAACCCATACTCACCAAGAGTGGTGAATGACCATACTGTGCACCCACACCCGACTCGACGGGATGTCACCGTGCACCCACACCCGACTCGATGCGATCTCCCCCCTAAGGGATCCACCTTGAGCAGAATCTCGGAGATCTCTAACTCACAATCCCGACCTATCAGGTCAACTCTCACCCTACATCCTAGGGAAGAACATCCACACATGGCTTCTCTAAAGGCCTCAACTTCTAAGCCCAAATTTCTCACACAAGATGCATTAATGAATGAATATGATGCATTCAATTCAAACGCTACTCTAGTCAACAAATGCAAGAGTAGAAACATACCTTGCATTACAAGGGCCGCCCAGGCGCTCGTACCCCAGCATCTGAGACCTCTGGCCCTACAAGATAATCTCGCCTCATATGCCTAGGCTGGCGATAATGGTAACACTTCATCTGCCTAGCCTGACCCAAACTCTCGGCTTGAAAATCCTGTGCTCGACCCCAACTTACACTCTGGTCCCGTCTATGTGACCCATCCGCGGCAACAGCCTGTGGCACCTGAACCGGAGCACTAGTTCCCTAACCCATACTGGGGCGGAGAAACAAACCGTGTCCTCTCCCCGTCCCATCACGATCGGGACTATGCTGTCCCAAAACCCTGGGATCTCTGTCTCTAGGGGCAATCCCTCCTCGTATGACCTGGTTGCTTGGAATGGTGGCACTCCATCTGCCCATCCTGACTGGCAACCCTAACCCATCTCACTGATGATTGGGACTGAGGTGTCCCATAACCTTGGGATTCTTGCCTCCATAGACAATCCCTTTGAAAGTGTTTAGGCTGTCGGCAGAAACAACATATCATCTGCCCTGCCTGACTAAATGTCCCATCCTGGCCTTAGTCCTGATGACCTCGGCCCTGTCCTAGATATCCTTGTGAAACGTGGGTCTTATACTTTTCCTGGCCGAAGAAGATGGATCTTCCTTCCTCTTAGTACCAAAGACCCATATCCCTGGATGCCTCAGATAACATCTACCTCTCCCTCTCATGGGTCATAGTCGTCCAACCCCAGAGTCTCACTCTCTTCTAACCATTCGAGGACGATGTTCTTCTAAACGCTGGAGGTCATTTGACCCGCCCTAGCTCACTATTGCACATGTCTCAGGCGATACACCTAATCCGCACAAATTTCAAAGAAAGGCCCATTCGGGTCAAAGTCGACATGGTGCTCGACCACACTCGTGGACGACCCCTACGTCCTCGTCCTCGACTACCCATATACACATGTCAAATGGCTAGTTAAGTTTCAACACAGTATCTCTAAGGTGTAAACACAACCTCGAGACACTATTTATATACTAAAAACATTTCATACGCAACATCCATGCATTCATAGTTAATGCAAGACAATAAGCTCATATATTAAATCATATTCAACAAAAAAAAATTTATTTTATTTTAATTTTTTCATTTTATTTTATTTTTAAAAAAATTATTTTTTAAATTTTTGAAAACCTCGTGAACAGTGCTCATGAACAGTATTCATGAGAAGTGCTTTAAATAGTGACTCAAAACAGTGCATTGAGTCAAAACTGAGTCAGGTGTACAAGGTGCACACCCAACGGACCCTGGTCGCGCGCACTGCGCCCAGGCCTCGTGAGCACTACACCGTGTCGTGGCGCAGAAGTATCTAAGCCCAAAGACCGCCATGTCGCAAGCCCCACAGCAGACGTAGCCGCGGTCACCACGCACGCGCACGCCAACGCCGCGTGTGGTGGCTTCCGGGTCGTGATCGCAGGCACCAGCGCCGTGGTCGCGCCTGTCTCGCGAAACACCCAGTATTCAAGCTGCCCTCCTGTCATGATGAGCCGCTATTAATAAGGGTCGTCATGGCCAATAAAACAGTCCACAGGGTCTTAATCGACAGTTCCGGACACTAACATCATCTTCGCTTGCATTTCACAAAAATGGGCATCGGGAAGAGTATAGTTGAACCGATAAACACCCACTCTAAGGGGATTCTCCGAGAGAGTACTCGCCTGGATCGCAGATAACCCGGTGCTCACTCTAGAGACCCCATGCCAAGCCACAACGACGACAAAATTCCCCATCACGAGGCCCCATCTAAGATACAACATGTTATCACAGCCTTCCTCACGCCATAAGGCCCATCCCAAACACCTATCATATGGTCGTCAAATTCCCTACGGAAAATGTGGTAGGAAAGGCCCAAGGAGACTAGCGGATAGCCCGGGAGTGCTACTTTACGTCAATGAAGCAAAAAGAAATTGACAGCGTCCACGCGGATGAGATCGATATGAGAGACGAACTGGACACCCGACCAACACCCTCAAAAGAGCTGGAACCAATACAACTTGACGACCAGCCGGAACACCTTGCCTACATCGGATCCAAGCTAGCCGAAGACGTCAGAGACCTTCTCATCCACTTCTTAAAACATAATGTGGAAGTATTTGCTTGGAAGCAAAAGGATACGGGAGGACCACCCAACACTATCACCCACGTTAAATGTCAACCTCTCCTTCAAACTCCGCAAACAAAAGCAGTTAAGCTTCACCCCAGAGAGGCAAAAGACGATCAACGAAGAGGTCAGCAAACTCCTCCACACCCGAGCTATCCGGGAAGTAAATTACCCCGACTAGTTGGCTAACATAGTTCTTGTCAAAAAGAAAAATGGCAAATGGTGACTCTGCATTGATTTTACTGACGTCAACCAAGCCTGCCCGGCGACGCCCCTACCCTCGGATCGACCCCATAGTAGACGCCACCCTCCAAAGTCATGAGCCTCCCCCCCCCCCCCCTCCCCCCCCCCCTCTCCCTCCTTAGCTTCATTCGACGCTCGTGCTACAACCAGATCGGGACGGACCCCGGGCCGACCGTGAGGCACCTCCTTCGTGGATCGGGACAGGGACGATTGCTATAAAGTGATGCCTCTGTTGAAACGAGAGCCACTTATCAGAGGCCAGTGAACAAGATGTTCCAGAAACATATTGGCACATCCATGGAGGTGTATAAACGACATACTAGTGAAGTCGGGCCAAGGCAGGTCTACATCAACCATTCAATGAGGCGTTCCAAGTCCTGAAAGACTACAAGATGAAGTTAAACCCAACCAAGTGTGCTTTCGGAGTCTCTGCAGGGTAGTTCTTGGGTTTCATAGTCAACAACCACGGAATAGAGGCCAATCCAGACAAAATAAGAGTCGTGCTCGACATGCGACCGCCCTCAAACACTAAAGAGTTCCATTGATCGAGAATAGCCGTGACCGAAGCCGCAAGGTCCGCAGATCAAGTGACAAGTGTCAGCCCTTCTGTCAAATTATGAAAAAGGCCTTCTAATGGGATGCCCACTGTGAGGGAGGCGTCATGTTGACCAAACCTACTTGAGCCTCCATTCGGTAAGTCCCTTAAGGAGAACTCCTCACGCCCATTTCAAGAAGCTCGATTTCATTAGTACCACCCTAATGAGAACTGGCGTAACACACAACAACCGGTCTATTACTACAGCCGAGCTCAGAGAGGAGCAGAGGAAAGGTACCCGAAGATGGAAAAACTCGTTCTAGCATTGGTGACCGCCTCCAGAAGACTTCGACCATAATTCCAAGCCCACACTATCGAAATTCCAATTAACACCACGGCTGTGGGGCTATTGCACAAAACCGGGGAAACCTCTAAGACTGTGAAATGGGCCATAGAGTCAATTGAGTTCGGCATTAGGTACAGCTACACCAAACATCAAGGGTAAATTCTTGCAGATTATGAATGAATCACCTCGGGCTGAAGCCCATTGAAATCGCCCCAATCCTCACAGATCTAACCTCCCATCTAGAGGTCAGTTCTTAGACGTGGGCCGCCTAATACCCACAGCGGAGCAGCTTGATTCCCGACCTCCTCCCTGACGATCGATACAGAATAGTGCACTTAGATTCGATTCCAAGCCTCCAACAACGGTCGAATATGAAGCCATCATCACAATTCAAACCCGCCCACCCACGAGGCCGATCAACTAGAGGTATGCAATGATTCTCACTATGAAACCATATAGAAGATGACTACGGGTTAAAGGCTTAAAAGATGATCCGTTATCTCAAGAAGGTACATGAGTCGCTTCAAAAGTTCAGATTGCCCAAATATTGAACATCCCGCAAGGACAAAGACCATGAGCGAACGCCTCTAGCTAAGCTAGCAACGGCGCCGCAAGTAGATTTACAGATAATCCCATCGAAAGCACCTCATGGAACCTTTCAATAGACGCCAACAACGACGGTGTTCTCCCAGTAATGACAAATTTCTCGAGCCTGACGGATCTCTATCCGGGACTATCTATCGAATCTGATATTGCCAAGCGATCCAAAGGAAGCATCAAACCAGAGTAAGGTCAGCGCATTCGCTCTTTGCGAGGGACCCTTTATAAACGAGGTTTTTCCGCACCCCTCCTCAAATGCATAGGAAAGGAAGATGCCAATTACGACTTAGAGGAGGTGCACGGCTGCATTTGTGGCAACCATATCGTAGTCATTTGCAGGGAAAAACTCTTAGGTGGGTTATTGGCCCACGATGCTCAAAGACGCCTACGTAACTAGCCGAAAGTGCAGACTCACAAGAGCATGCCAAGATCTCCATCTCATGCAGCCACTCGACCTCGATTATAAGCCCCGTCAAGAGCGGATTGACATACTCGCCCCGCCATTGGAAGTGGTCAATGCAAATTCTCTATTATAGGAGTGGACTACTTCACTAAATGGGCTTAGGCCGAGCCATTGGTGACAATCACCGAGTAAAAGGTGTGTAACTTCGTTTGAAAGTCCATAATCTATAGGTTTGGAATCCCAAAAGCACTGATATCAGATAATGGAAAATTGTTCGACAACCAGAGATTCAAAACTTTGCATATCAACTATGATTCATTAGTTCGTCTCACCATCTCCGTAACACAGACGCTTAAGTCACTATATAAGGACTCTCAAGGCAGCATTGAAGACTAAGTTGGAAGACCAAAAGGGAAAATGGGTGGAACACCTCCCAGAGGTACTATGGGCATACAAAACTACATGCAAGTCTGCAACTCGAGAAACTTCGTTTTATATTTAAATGAGCATTTCTATAGCCCGATATCTTATTTGTGCAGTTCATGTGAATGCAGGTGGAACGCGCAATTATTAGGAGCATTTTGGGAGCAGAGTAGAAGTATGATCGGCAGAATGTCATGACGCCCCAACGCCGTGACGCCCCACCGCCGCGGACGCCCCAACGTCGTGACGTCCCACCGTCGCGACATTAGGTCAACAAAAATAGAAGTCAATGCTGCGCCGCGCTTCAACGCCGCGACGCCAGAACGCCGACGTCAGCGCGATTCGCCTCTCCATCATTGGGTGCAAAAGGGACTATACTCCGAGGATCAAGATCACTGAACAGGCACAAAATCAACAACAATCACCAGATCTGAAGAAGAGACCTACTTTTGTATTTTCTTCTTTTCGGATAAAAGTACTGATGTTTTATAGATTAAATATTTGTGTACTCACATTTAGTATGTCCTAGATTCATATCTAGGGTGTTGTTGAACCCTATCACGATTTCATGGATTAAAGATTCGTATTTTATTTTATTCCGTTGTTTATGACCTGTTAGTGTCTGCTCTATATCTGTGATTTATTTACATGGTGGTGTCTGGCCAACATCGTGCATGATTTTCAGCTGATATCCGACTCCCAAATATGATAGATGTCTAGTGGACTGACAGAGCAGCCCTCGTCAATTCTGCAAATGTGAGATATTCCAATTCCGAGGGTGGGCGACATAGAACATTTAAGCCGCTTCGAGTATCGAAATGGGGTAGAGATACACTCAACCCTACTGAAGCTGGCAGATGTTTCGACACTCGAGTAGGGTATCTCAGCACGATCACTCCCGTCATCAATAAGCTATGAATAAACCGAATAGTAATTTCTCTAGGAAGTAATCACTGTGTGGTCGTGAGCATTATAGCTCTAGTCTCTCAATACAGTATGTCATTAAGAACGATTAGTTTAATTTAAATTCGTGCATTAGTAATCACACCAGCTTACATCCGTGATAATATCTGCGCCAATCTCTCGTATTCAACACACTTATCCCCGTTGATCGACATATCCGCATCTCTAGGTACACTATATTACTTGACACGACGCGTGCACTTGCGCATAGCGCACACATTTTGGCATCACGCTTTCTGCCTATCAAGCTTTTGTCGTTGTTCTGGGGATAAGTTTAGTGTGATATCGATAACAAGGCAATTAGATATTACTCGAATTTTTATTTGTTTTACAAGTGTCGGTAACGGTCTTTTTGTTTTGTGTGTGATTGCGCTAAGGTTACATGATGATGCGAAGACGACTGGGTCGGTTCTACATCCGCTCGACCCTGAGCCTAAAGAACTCATACAAATTACAACGAGAACAGAGCAAATTGGTGTATAGAAAATCTAGCAATCATGGGGAACAATGAAGAGCAAAGATTTTAACCTTGAGAGCAAACGCGCTACAAAGGGGCCGAAATGGGAATAACGGAAGGAATCACACCCGTGCCGCTTATAAAACAAGGATCCATTCATGTTAAGCAAGAGTCGGCCTTTACCGCATAAATGCTCGCATGTCAAGTATCCCGAAGACCACCTATTCAGTAAAACAACTTCTAGTGAGTTGAAGTCGAACTTTACATGCTTCTCAAGACATCCCTGCTCACTTAATCATTAATAAGAACCAAATATGCATTTGACTAACTTTTGAAGTCTCAAGCACACCATCAAGTACAATTTTGAAGTCACCAAGAGGCACTCAGTCGAGATTGTTCCACCACTAGGTGATAGAGCCAAGCATTGGTTGACAAGTCACCACCTGACCATTACTTCATGGAATCATTTAGTGCAGAGCTCAACCGTTCTTCCCACCTACGAAATTGCACAATCGGTATGGGCATCAAATACTTTAACAACTATGGGAGAACCCCATAAGATGGATAGATTTCACGAATCAAGGAGGAAGTGTCCACATCACAGATCGACCGGGATGGATGTGTCCATACTTTTTATAATAAGTCCCGAGGAATGCGATCAGAATGCTGATTGATGCCCCTGGGCAGGAGGGGCTCGCTAATGGAAAAGCACCACGCACTGGGCTGATATGAATTGGAAGACGCTACTAACACCAACTGCTGGCCCAGAGAGAACACCACACTAGTAAAGGCCGAGGCGTTGATAGATAATTATGTTCCCCGCCAACACCTGTTACCATGTCATAAATTACTAAACAACCATCAGAAAATAAGGTAAATGCCAATGCCATACGCACTAACCCACGGAGTCAGGTGCACTCACAGAGGACAAACACAACAACATAAGTCCACGGAAAAACCAAACAAGAGAGCAGCCCAAGATGTGTCGAGGTTTAGACCGTAGTCGCCACAAGCGAATAAATGGCCAAGATGGGGCAACAATTATCGAATCAAACAAGGCCAAGGTGGCATAATAATCTGTAATATTCATCACTGTGGTTATGACGGAGGAACAATCAAAACAACATGCCACCACCCCAAGTGAGCGAACCACATCCTGAGAAAAAGGTGGACTTGGAACAAGCTCTTGCGCAAATGCTTACCTCTCACAATGCTTTTATGAATGAGACAAGAGCAAAATATGCGTAACTGTGCCACCTAATCGAACAATCAAGCAAAGATAGTCAGGAATTTAGAGGTGCAGGCCATATGGCTAGTCCATGGTAGAAAGGCAAATGAAGTTCATTACCGAGCAATTCAGAGGTAAACCGAAGAGGAGAAGGGAAAGATTACTGCAAGGCCATTACTCTAAGGAATGGAAGAGAGTTGGGAATCCCGGGGCCACAACCAACTGTAAGAGAACTGAAAATTAAAGAGTAAGATCAGATCATCCCAAAAGATCGATGCAAGATGAGCGTACTCGAGATAATGGCAGCAATCAATGATAATAAAGTCAGGAAAGAAACCGAGAAATAGTCAAGAACAGATGGACATACCATACCAATTCTGTATCCCTCGCCAGTCAAGGCCTTCCAACGGGATGCCCATCATGAGGGAGGCGTTTCACGCGCTTAAACCTACTTGAGCTCCCCATTCTCGTAAGTCCTCTATGAGAACCTCACGCCACTTAGCGCTCGACACTACGCCACCTCAGTCGCAGAACGGGACGTAACACAACAACCAAAGGTATTATCGCAGCGAGCCCGAGAGGAGCAGAGGAAAGGTACCTGAAGATGGAAAAACTCGTTCGATGAGATTTGATGAGCTTAAAAGTCATCTCTTTAGTCCATTTTCCGTTTGATTTTCGCTAAAATTGAATAATAAATACGTTAGACTATAAGTTCTCACCAATTTGTCATTAGCGGTGAATAAGCAAGAAAGAAGAAAATGCGGCAATAAGTGGATAAAATGCAGCCAATGGAGTTGCAATAAAAGCAATTATTGAAACCAGTCATGCCCAGGTCACAATCGCTTCCGAGGTCGCGACATCGTAGCATTAAAGGGAATTCGACGCAGGTCGCGACAGGATCACAACGAGGTACCGAGGAATGATGCAAATTAAAAGAGTGATGTCGCGACGTGAAGTCCAAGTCGCGATACATCATAAACAACCAAAGGCAACTTCCAAAGAAGACAATTGATGTCGACAAGAAGACTGATGTCGCGACACCAAGTACAACTACCGATACTGCAGAGAAATTCATGGACAGTCAAGACATCACAAAGAGAACATCCGAAGGCTTCAAACCTGAGTTGATGTCGCGACGCCTAAGAAGCACCCATTCACAAAGCAGTTAGCCATTTACTTATGTCGCGACAAGAAGACTGATAAGCTATACACCACAACAAACAAGAGTACAAGAGAATCTTAGCCGATGTCACGACATCGTGGAACACCCATTCAAAGATGCAAGATAAGCGGAGCTAATGTCGCGACAAGAGAAACCAAGCTCAAGCATCCGTAACGATCATCCAAACAGACAAAGGCTCACCTCAATGTCGCTAGACATCAAGAACTTACCACTCTGGCCAGTCAGTGAACTGGGGGAGCGACGCCGACATGAGTATAGATGTCGCGACATAGAGAGACTGTCGCGACAAAAGAACTGAGGTCGCGACATGAGCAGTGACTGGGCCCGGTACTTCGAAACTAATGTGCCAGTTACATTGGGTTTAGGGCCCAACCGAGAAACCCTGAGAAATGTAAGGCTACCTGTGATTGAAAACGCAAGTCGCAGTGCATCGAGGGAGAGATCCGTAGCCTAGGCTTCACTTTTTATTTTCTTTCTTTTCTTTTCTTTTCTTTCGCCATTTTAGAACACATTGTTTCTGTATTTTCTTTCATTTCTTTTTCTATTTTGTTTTGTTTTGATCCGACGTTATCAAGCTGAGTCGGGTCGAATGTTGAAATCAATTTCTTTTCAATTACTACCTGAAACGATGGAATTTATAAATTCTCAAATTCATTGTTCCAGCTTCAATTGCGCCGTTTCGATTGACCGCTGGAATGCTGTAGTGCGTGATTCAAGAATCGAGAATCTCAAATTTCCAGCTACAGGAACGTTTTAGTTAGAATTGATCTTTCCCCAGAGTACTTTCCGCAAAGATCTTGTTCATTCTGGGCCATTTAATTTACTCGTATTATTGGTTTATTGATTCGATATGAATATCACTTCCTATACCCGTTAAGAATTGCCATTAGCCTGATTTCAAGGAAGTCCTCGGTTACACAGTAAAGACAACCCTGGGGTAATGTATGTTCTTGAAGGCATACTCAATCTCTGCTATTAGGATCCTCGTTGCGCTTGTGTTCATTTAGATAAACTTTCCTCTACTTGAAGTCAAGAACGAAGTTGAACTACTTATCTATTTAAACAAGCAGAGATTTCACCTCACTGATAAATGGTGCTAATCCCGTTAGCCGAGATCTAACTGGCGAAAGGTTGATCTATTCTCTAATTCGAGGAAGAGTAATTTGAAGTTGTATATCCTTGCTTGACCGATAACTTGGGAGCTTAAGGTATACAAATTCATAAAATGGGTATGAAGTATTGCAAAAGAAAATACCTGTGATTAATAAGTCCTTGTTAAAAGTAGTTATCTCATTCCCCTCAGAATTCGAGAGAATCAGATAAAATGAGATAACGAATGTGGAGGTGGAGAGATCCAAATTGCACTACAATTGCCTTGGACAGATTTTTTGAAACTTGAGATAATCAAGAAATTTAATCAATATTCACTACAGGAATTGATCGTTCACTACAATCGCTTTCTCGATGTGTATCTTTATGATAATGGTTCAAGATTCATTTTGTTATGTAACTTAGTTTTACTCTTCATTCATTTTATTTCGCTTAGTCTAATTTTTCATTTTCTTTTTGGATTAGTTTATTCTCGCCTTACGTTGAACACCGTTTATCAACCGATGGTCCAAATAGAATTTCAGTAAATCGTAGTTGATGAAAATTCCTCGAGATCTCAGGGACTGATGACCTGGACTTAATCCATTTTAATATTTGTCGAATTGCACTTGCAAGTATCTTGCCAAACCAAATTTGAAAAGGATAAACAGGTAGATCTGGTCACCAACAAGATTTATGGGCGAGCCTGTGGATTAGACAATAGTCCTCGTGATAATGTTCTGCATATAAATTTGTATATGTGTTTTGCTAAGAGTCAACAAGTTTTATGACGCCGTCAGGATCTAAGGGATTTAGTAATCAATATTCTAATAAAAAGAAGGAAATACTAATTTGGACATTTTTTAAAAGAAAAGAACAAAAATAATAAGCCAAGCAAAGGGCTCTTTTCACACTAACCTTTAACAAACCATATTGAAAATGTTTGTTGACTAGGGGCTAATCCTATTGACCTCGAGTGTACTTTGATTTCAGGGGAAGGCCTTTTAGTACGCCCATGGTAGATAAAGGATTGGACAAGGAAGCCAACCAGAATGTGTGCAAATGCAAGAAATCTCAAAGAGCATGACATCATGGAGAACTTAAGGAATTCCTTTCATCCACAATACATATGTAGCAATAAAAACAACCAAAGAATCGATTAAAGGATTGAGCTCGAACTCAAGATCAGATTACCATGGTCCAACGTAACCAATTACCGGGTCATTCCACCGAAAACCCAATGAACACTTGGGGCGATTCTCGAGAATAGCAAATTCAATTAAATTGAATGGTGTGAAGCCGTGGTTATCCAGTCAGCAGCTTGTTCCCATTCTCTTTACGAGATATGGTCGCAACATGGTTTAACTCACTACCATATGAATCAAGTACTACATGGAGGAGCCGATGAGAGCTTTCTTATTTCAAAGAAATCTTTACCCCATCCTTTCCTTCTGAACAAAGAAGGGAAATTATTATTTCCACACATAGGGAAAGTGAGAACATGTATGCTGATAAGAAAGATCTTGCTGAATACAACATTAGCTCATTTGAATTTTCAGGGAGAAATGGCAGAGCTGAAGAGAGCAAAAGGAATGTAATGGACAAATTGTCAGCCATCGAGGCCAAGCTGGATGCACGATACAAAGGGTTGAATGAAAGGAAGTCCAACTAAAAGCTAAAAACGGAGCAGAGTTGTGGAAAGAATGAAGATTGCACAGAAAGAAGAATCTCTAAAATCACATTCAGGACAGCAGATATAACATGACTGGAATAAAAAGGGGAGTCTCTCACTCCTTTCTCTATCTTTTAGTTTAAATGAAGTACTGAGTTGAAATAATTGTTGTGGATTTTATATTTGAAGTGCAAAGATAGATTGCAAGTTTGGGGAGTTTATTTTTATCTTGGATGGAATGCTTAACTATTGAATTTGAGAAATAATAGAAATTGTAAATTCCCTGCATGATAAAAATAAATTGAGTTGTGGTTGTTTTATGATATCAATCAAAATGGTGATATTGTCGTAATTTAGATTGTTTGTGGATTTGAGACATAACACGGGTTCGAGAGGGTTGACCAAGAATGTGGGAGCATGAAGAATAATAAGTGGGTAAGAAAACTAAATTGATGAAATTTAGTCATAATTGAAATAAAGAACATTCCTTGTAATGACTCCAACTTTTGGGTCATAACTTAAAAATCTGATGACATGGCTTCCAGTAGTTAATGTTTAGACAGGTTGGCCCAATAGCTAATGTATTTACTTCAAGGGTGATGTCAAAATATTAACCCTGTGTCTAGTTTCATTCAAGGTCCATGATTACACCACCAAACTTTTCGACGGCGAATAAATGATAACAAGCAAACAACCATCTCTCGATCTAATCGCTGTGGAATATTCTCGCTTCAAGGAGCATAATCGTAGGGAAATTAAGGAATCAAGAAAACGCTCCAAATTCTTCTAGAAAAGCCCAACCGGGTCAGTAATACAAAAAGGGACATAACTACGAAGCTCATTTAATCTTCCCATAGAAAATTGAAGGAAATCATAAATGACTTTGTTCTTCCCAAAAGACACACCTCACTATAAAAGGGATGGAAGAACAAGGAAAGAGAAATAAGTAATAAGAATGAAGAAAAGGGAGAATGCGAGCAAAAGAAGAGTCCAAGGGATGCAAACACTGTTTTATTGAATGAGTGGAGTCGGAAAACAAACCAATTCCATCAGATAATGCAAAACGTGGTTTCATCCGTGAGAGCTGGGCTGACGGGAAGGGAATATGGATTAATTAGAATCCATCAACCAAGAAGCTCAAAAGAAAAAGGTGGAAGCAGCCCCTCCAATTTGTTGAACGGCTTTATTAACAGCCGAATCGCTCATTAGGAGCTCAAGGTCCGGTGAGCCAAATTTTGAAGCGGGGGCTGCAAACTTCTGGAGAAGAGATAGGATTTTAAAGCAGGAAATAGAATTTTTCAACTTGTTAAAACGTTGTAATCAAACAAATTGCATAAGATCGAAATCTTTTGATCTTTGAATAAAAATTCTGTTGAATTACAAATTGGTTGATCATGATTTGTGGATTGTGTTTCTGTACTAGTTTATTTGCTGTTAGAATCAAAATAATATTTCACTGTCACCGATTCAAAGAATAGAGAACATGAATAATGAAACCGAACTAAGAGTATGTAACGTTTGTCTGTTCACAGGGGTTGAAAATCAAGAAATTGGTAAATTCTGATGTAACAAAGTACTTGGGTAAAGTAATGAATGACAAAGGAATAAACACGCAGTCTTGAAGGAAATAATACACTTGGCCAACAAAGACTTTTGAAACTTTTATCGAAATTAAAAATTTTCTGGGAATTTAATTTGTAATCTACAACCCTAGAACTTAGATTAATAATGATCGAGACGAAATCCTAGGGGTAATACAACCGACAAGATGATGTGAGGCCATTCTTGACAACTTTGAGCTCATTTTTAGGCCATCCCTACCATATTATGTCATGCATATACCTTAGTTCCAGAAATTGAGCCAAAACAAGCCTTATTCTCAAAAATAAACCAACAAGTTTACAAACCCATCCCAAGAATCAACCCTCAAGGAGAACCTGTGATTACCAGAGATTTCAAAAAGAGAGGAAGAAATGAAGTTTGGGGGAGTATAAATTGTGGGGAACTCAAAGGGAAAATACAGTAGCCGGATCGAAAAGAAACTAACTGGAAATATAGCAGAAAAGAAGGCTAGAACAGAGCCATTTTGTGGCCTAACTCTAGGAACAATTAAGTCTGGGGAGGGGTGTTTCAACACCTGGTACCCTAATACCAACTGGTATGGGAGTTACTAACCCAAAGTTCGCTAAGAGTGTTAGAAAGCCTAAAAAGACAAAAACATAGCACTATTCCTTACTGGTGAAGAGAAGGAAAAATTCCCCAGCTTGAATTACAGAAGATAATTGGGAGCAAATAGTTTTGAATAGAGGAAAATCAAGGGTGATGTCCCAAACATGAAGTTTGGGGAAGAGTAACAAGGAAACCACAAGAAAGAAAGGACAGTGGTGAAATTCAGGGTAATATTCACTTAAAAATTCCTTCCATCATACCCATTACCTAAGCCTAACATTACAAGTCTGAAAGACCCGACGATCTTGAAGGTTGAATTTACCTATAGTAGTGAGATCAACATGAAAAACAAGAGATATGGGACTTGAATAAATACTTAAGAAAACTCCTGCATGATTTATTTAAATTCAAGTCAAAGTTGAGAAGGACCACGACCTACACACAATACGTAATAAGGTTCGAGAAATAAACTGCTTAAAAACATTAGTTTATCAAGAAATTCTTGTGATTATGTATACCATGCTTTGTTTTTGCAAAGAGAAACCTGAATTTGTAATAACAAATTTATAATTGCTAATTCCAATTTTAGAAATGAGGAATGATAAAACCGCAAAACAAAACAGAAAATGTCCCTTTGGCTCGAGGACAACAAATCTTTTCTTTCCTCAGCTTGAGACAAGCAAAATTTTAAGTTCGGGGGAGTTTGACGAGCTTAAAAGTCATCTCTTTTAGTCCATTTTCCGTTTGATTTTCAAGCAAAATTGAATAATAACATGCAAGACTATGAAGAAACTCACCAATTTGTCATTAGCAGGAAGGAAGCAAGAAAGAAGAAAAATGCAGCAATAAGTGGATAAAAATGCAACCAATGGTAGAGCAGAAATAAAAGCAATTGGCTGAACTATTGATGCAGTCTTGAGGTCTATTACCCAGTACTCTCGAGGTCGCGACATCGTGAAGATTAAAGGAATTTGATGTGTCACGACAGAATCACAAATAAGAAAGTAAATGAGGAATGATGCATAAATTAAAAGAGTGATGTCGCGACAGGAAGTCTACTAAGTCGCGACATCATAAACAACCAGCAATTTCCAAAGATGATCACCTATCGACAAGAAGACTGATGTCACATGGCCACCAAGTACAACTCAGCTTGATACCGCTTAGAGAATTATGGATGGAAGTCGTACGACATCACAAAGAGAACATCTGAAGGCTTCAAAACCGTGAGTTGATGTCGCGACGCCAAGAAGCACCCATTCACAAAGAAGAAATATTTATTTGATGTCGAAGCAAGAAGATCGATGTCGCGACACCACAACAAACAAGTAGAGTAATAAGAGAATTCCAGCCGATGTCACGACATCGCGGAACACTCATTCAAAGATGTAGCATGGGTTGAGCTAATGTCGCGACAAGAGAAACGAAGTCGCGACATCCAGAACGATCATCCGAAAATGCATAAAGGCCCGCCAATGTCGTGACATCAAGAACGACTCATTTCACAAGCCGCAGTGAACTCAGAGTGATGTCGACATATATAGATGTCGCTGACGGAGACTGGCTTCACAAAAGAATCGAGGTCACATATGAGCAAAGGACTGGCCTCGTACTTCGAATCCACAAAGCAGTTACATTAATAGGGGCCCAACCGAGAAAACCCTATAAATGTAAGGCTACCCGCATTGAAAACGCAAGTCGCAGCGCATCGAGATCCGTAGCCTAGGCTTCACTTTTATTTTCATTTTCTTTCTTTTCTTTTCTTTCTTTCTTTTCGCCATTTTAGAACAGAGATTGTTTATTTTCTATTTCATTTCTTTTTCGCTTTTGTTTTGTCTGATTCGAATGTTATCGCTGAAATGTTTCGAATGTTGAAATCAATTTCTTTCTAAATTACTACCTGAACGTATGGAATTTCGTGACAATTCTAGTCCATTGAATGGTTTCACTGCGCCGCTCTATTGATCGCGGGAATGTCAGAGGCGTGATTCAAGATCTAGGAACTCAAATTCTCCATTAAGAGTAACGCTTTAGTTAGAATTGATCTTTTCCGTAGTACTTTCCAAGATCTTTGTTCATTTCTGCCACGAATTTACTTCGCATTATCGTTTATTGATTTTGATATATTTATCATTCCTATACCCGTTAAGAATTAAGGCCATTAGCCCGATTTTCAAGGAAGTCCTCTCGAGTGACACAGGAAGACAACTCGTGTACGTATGGGCTCTTGAAGGTATACTAACCCGCATTGCGGATCCGTCAAGGCTATAGTTCACTTAGATAAACTTTCCCTACTTGAAGTCAAGAACCGAGTTAAACGACTTATCTATTTAAACAAGCGTAGATTTCGCACCTCAATTCGATATTGCGCCAATCCCGTGTTACCGAGATCTAATCAAGGAAAGGTTGATCTATCTTCTAATTTCGAGGAAGAGTAATTTGGAAGTTAATATCTTTGCTTGTGGAAGTAGCAGGGTTGGGTATCTGAGTCCATAAAATGGGTATAGTATTGCGAAAAGAAAAATGCAGTTAAGGAAGTCCTTGTTAAAAGTGGTATCTCGTTCCACGTAATTCGAGAATCGGGATAAAATGAGATAGCGAGGAAATGTGGAGTGTGGAGAGATCGGTACACTTCATGATTGCCTTGGGCCAGTTAGAAACTTGGAATGTGAGAAATTTAATCAATATTCCACTCTGGGGAATTGATCGTTCCTACAGTACATTTCTCTTGATGTGTATCTTTTATGATAATGGTTCGGTATTCATTCTTGTTATAGAACTTAGTTTTACCTTCATTCATTTATTTAGGTTTAATTAATTTTCATTTCTTGAGATTAGTTTATTCCCTACACTCGACACTACGAACACGGGTTATCAACTAATGGTCGAATAGTATGATTTCGAGTGGTACGGGTAGTTGATGAAAAATTCTTGAGATCTACATGGGATCGATATGCGGACTTAAATCCGTTTTATTGCCCAATAGGCACGTAAGCTGAATTATTATCTTGCGAAACCAATTTAGAAAGGATAAATTATAGGATCTTTTGGTCGATCGACAAGTTTTATGGTGCAGTTTCCGAGGATTAGACAATAGTCCTCAGTGATAGCGACATATAAATTTGTATATGTGTTTTGGTTAGGTCAACGTTGGCCAGCCTCAGAAGACTTAGACCATAATTCGAAGCCCGCTGTGAATTCAGCGGAACTTGCAGATGAAGCAAATATTGCACAAACCGAAACCTACGGAAGGCGGTGAAATGGGCCGTCGGCCAGGAGTTAGCATTGAGTGAAGTCGAACAGCGTCGAAGAAGGGCGCGTTTTGACATATTTCATCATGGAATTCACCTCGGTAGAGCCATTGAAATGCCCATTCACATCCCAACCTCCCGTTTAGAGGTTGTCCTTAGATGGAATTAAGCGATATACGAAAGTGGAGGCGAAGCGGTCTGACCTCCCGGACGAGATCGGCATAGAATATGCACCGGTTCGGATTCAGGCCTCGATATGGCGAATATGAAGCCATCTATTCTTTGAACTAAACCTCGCCCGCTCCGTGGGGCGTCGTAGAGGTATGCGACGATTCTCGGTGGTGGTAAAACATATAGAAGATGACTCTGACGAAGGCGAAAAGATGATCGTTATCTCGATAAAGATCACGTAGAGTTGCTCAAAATGTTCGTACGGGTTGGTCGGACACATCGAATGAGGTCGCGTGGAAGCCACAGCTAAGGCCCAGCAGGCGTGTAGTAGATTTGGACATATGGGTTCCGATCGAGCACCTCATGGAACCTTTAGTGAGGCGTCGACAATGGCCAGAGGTCCTCTAATGTGGCGACCTCGAGTTAGATGGATCTCATATGGGATTTTATCTATTGAGCGGGATATTGCGAAGCGTCAGAAGGAAGCATCTAAACTAAAACGAGTCGTGGTCGCTCTTTTCTGCGGGGACCCTTTATAAGCGAGGTTTTGCACCCCTCACCGAATGCATAGGAAAGAAGATGCGATTCACGTGTAGAGAGGTGCCGCGAAGGCATGCGCCCGGCAGCCATGCTCGAAGCTCGGGCATGGTAGGAGAGAAGCCGCAAGCGAGGGTATTGTGCGATGCTCGAAGCGCGCGAGAACTGGTGAGAAAGTGCGAGAATGCGAGAGCATGCGAGATCTCCCGTCTCTAGCGAGCCCGCCGGCCTCGATTATAATCCCGGCCTTTTCGGTAGTGGGTATTTATGGACATACTCGGGCCCACCTTGATGGAAGGGATCCGTCACAATTGACATTATAGAATTGGACTACTTCGCTCTAAATGGGCTTAGGCAGCCAGGGCCATTGGCGGCAAATCTTAGAGTAAAGGTGCGTAACCGTTTGGAAGTCCATAATCTGTAGGTTTGGAGTCCCAAAGCAACGATGTCGAGATAATGGAAACTTGTTAAATTGACGAGTCAAAACTTTGTTGACTCAAAATCAAGAATGCTGACCGTCTGACTCGTCTCTGATCTAGCAGACAGACGAAGTCCTTGCCAGACTCTCGGCGGCATTGAAGACTAAGTTGGAAGACCCGAAAGGAAAATGGGTGGAACACTCCAGTACTATGGGCGCCTGTAAAACTACATACGAGTGCGGAACTCGAGAAAACCGTTTGCCTTGGCATTGGCGAGGCGATAGCCTTGTTAAGAGTTGAAATTTGCAGAGTCACACAGGGTCAGTTAAAGGAATCTGCGTATGACGAGGAGACTCTCCTCTGAACCTCGATATCTAGAAGAGAGCGTGAGTAAGCTGAGTATAGGAAATTTACCAGTAACAATGAGGTAATATGATCTGAGTCGGGCCTAATAGTTTCATGCTAGGTGATTAGTGCTTAAAAGTGCTTTCTTTTGAGGGCTATTCATCGTAGGTTTAGGCCCCCCAAATTTACTTATCATTCCAAATGTGATTGGCATGATGATGTCCCTATTGTGTTACTAACAGCATTTGTAGGTGTTTTACAGTGGTTTGTAGGCGAGCAACCGTCTTGATTTGGATGAGACGAAGTGAACCACCGATAGTGGCCAGGTTAACCGTATTGCAACTTAGAACATTTGGGCGGTTGGGAGTGAAGAAATGGATCTTTGGCGATACGGGGAGCGATGCGGGAGTCTGAGGATTTTCGCTGTAAGCATAGCAAAATTTATGAGGATTGCGAAATTTATGACCATAGCGAAATTCGCGATCCTGCAAATTTCGCTATGCAGTTTTTCGCTATGATAGCGAAATTTCGCTATCATAACGAAAATTGCGCGTGCATAAGCGAAATTTAAATTTTATTTATGCGCAATTTCATGTGATAAGCGAATTCATATGCGTAGGAAATTGTTATCCCTTTGATTTTGATCCAAACGACCTCGTTTTGTGTAATTCCCATTTTGCCCTCAATGTAATCTTATTATATTGGTTATTTTGGTATTTCACACATTTTGTAAGGCTATATATGCCTCTGCATTGTAATAAATCATTAGGGTGATCAATCTTCGATTCTGAGTGTTTTTGCTTTTCAGTTCTTACCTTATAACCTTCTCTTCATTTTCTTTAATTTTCTTTCATTTTGGCATTGAAACATACAGGTGATGACAAACGAGTATGTTTGGCTAAAACTTACTTTCCTTGAAGAGGAGGGTCCTTTGGTGGAGGTTTAGAGAGTGAAGTTTTCTGCCTATCTCATTTATCAGTGCATTTATGAGCATTTAAGCTCCTTGCGTCTCACCGCAGGTTGGAAACCTCTAGATCCGGCCCTCCTTGATGTGTATTTGGCTAGCTTTGTTGTTATAGTGGATGTAATCTTAGATCCTTTGTCATCACGTAGTTATCTCTGATGGTTAGTAGGTTTGCCTCTTTGGGGCATAGGCTGCTTGTTAGGGACTTGGAGAATCTCAGCAGATGCCATATCTCATGAGGGTAATTTAGGGTTTAGGTTTAGTGCGAATCAAGTCAGGTTTAGGAAACGACTATAGGTCTATCCCGGCAGAAATAAACGAGGAGGTATGAATACACCTTAAAAATCGATCCGGTGATCGAGACTTGAGGAGTCTTCTTTTCTAAATTTTCCTTTGGTATATACGGTTACAACCATCCCGACCCATTGTTTTTTGAACAAAACCCAATCAAAGAAATACCATTTGACTATTTGCCTTCTCATTTCACGAAAGAAAACTCATCCACATGTTTGACTTTGAAGCCATTATCACTGCGAGTAACCTCGTATGGCGATGGGGACACCTAGGATACAAATTTGTTGATTCCCTATAGCCCTCTTGTGGCATGAATCAAATAAGACGCGTTCTTGGGGATGGTGCCCTGAAGTGAGATAAGAATTGTTGAACTTGTGATTCATATCCGCAGTGTTGGCAGTAAATCTCATTCCCACTTTTGATTTATCATTTCCCTTGGTTCAACTGTGGGGATTTAAAATTTTCGATCGATTCAGTTTCTTTGCCTTAATTTTAGCTAACCTTAACCCTTTTGTTAGATTTGTTTGGTTGTTTTTCTTGTTGATTGTGAAGTGTGTGGACCGGTTATGCAAGGGATAGAAGACAACGCGGGTATTGAGAGAGCAGAGGGTGGCTCTTTGCATAGGAGCAGGGCTTGATTGATCCTCACGTGCTCAGTGGATCCTCGAGGGAGGAGGCCTCAAGCCCCGACGAGTGCCTAGGAGTGTGATGCATGTCGATCATGGGGATCAAATACACCCACTGGGTGAGTGCACCTCATGTGCATAATTCCCACTGTTGAGGAGGTGGCGGTGAAGCCTTGCCGGGTGCCCTCTACTCAGACATTCCATGGTATATGGATGCAATGAAAACCACGCCTGATCACATAAAGGGAGTTTGAGGAAACATCACCACTTTCAAAGTGCAGTGGACATGGAGCTCCTCGAGTTGAGAAAGCCTTTCCATGACCCTAGGAGACAGGAGACAAAAATTTGGCTAAATACGTAAGACCGAGAACCATAAGGAGTCAGGGAGAGCTACGAGGCGAATTTCTAAAAAAAGGCTCATAAGACAAACAACTTGAAGAGGCAAATTTACATTTGCTCATGATGGTGAGAGGTTTTACAGTCTTGGGGAGGATTTATGGAGACTATTGGTGCATGCCCTGCCATGGGTTTGATATACATGGATCTTTGGTGAACCATTTTTTGATGGAATGTCCCCTTCATTGAAACAAATTAATTGAAGCTATGTGGAGGGTTTGGTAAATCTGATGGGGCAATGGACTTCCTCAATTATGTGGCCGAGAGCTCCAAGTGCAGATGTTCAAGAGAAAGCGAGGCGATTCAAGCCACCGGTGAAAATTTAAGAGGAGGTATGTATGTGCTCAGAAGATATGGAGCTAAAGCTAAGGTATCTGCAGCTAGAAGATTAGATAGAAAAGGTCCGTGAGGTCGGGAGTGGTATTGAAAGCCATGAGGTCAAAAGCTGTTTCAGCCCACAGATCCGACCACCAGGAGGAGAACCATGTGTCCAAACCCCATTAGGATCTCTCTGCGAAATGTGGTGGGCAGAAACAGCGCAAACAAATGCTCCATGGCGACACACAACCCCATTTGGAGGAGTCACTAACTCTGAAACCTCAACCTCTGTATGTGTACCCCCGGGAGCACGGCAACGGCATTCTACCACCTGCTTCACAACATCAGAAGCCAGCCTGCCCACCTCCTCTCCTATTGAGTAGCGGATTTGAATAAAGCGAGGTGGTGGGAAATTTTGTGGAGGAGCAAAGGCATCAATGCTCGGTTGAACAAAAAGTGAAGAAAATGTAAGAAAGCTCCTTGAAGAGAATAGATGGGTTGGAAAGTAACCTTACTTGGAAAGAATTGACGACTTGCAAAGCATCCATAACAGAATGGCAATCGGCAGAGGCGGGAGATTCCTTCTCATTGCTTGCAAATCGAGGGAATCCATGGTGACTATTCAGTGAACCTCCACAAAAATGGATGAAGTCAAGGTATCATTACCTTAAAGTGGAAAAGGAGTTGATCGACCAATTCTTAAGCTTTATTGAGCCGAGAAAAGGGGAAGAGTGGGGCGAACACGAGTTTCTTGAAGGAGGGACTCAATGAAGCCTTCTGCGTACCCACCTCCTTCCCCGAAGCTTAGAGAGAAACAAGAAGAAGGCATCCCGACAAGCGGGAGGGCATCTACAGAAGTCTAGGCGGGTGAGGGTCAACATGCCCTTTTGGACATCATCAAACAAGTCCCACACCTGTATACAAAGTTTTTGAAAAACTCATTGCAATCAAAAGGGGTTAGGCGTTGCAAAAAGGCATTCTTAACTGAACAAGTTAGCTCCGTCATCGATACAGAGACAATGGTGAAGGAAATACAGGATCCGGGGACCCCAACTATCAGGTTAACGTTGGGAAGACTTTGCATTGAAAAGCAACTGATGAGCTTGGGTGCTAGTGTCGCCTCTGCCATGTCACTCGGTGTATGGAGTTGGGTTTGGAAGGCTGAAACCAACGACATCACCACATCCTTAGCGTCGATCGGTGAAAGTAATGCAGGGATAGTGGAGGGATGTGTTGGTAAAGTGAATAGTTCTACTGTCCAGGTGGTTCATGGTTCGATATGCGGAGGCCGTTGGGAGGCACTAATCAAGTGCCATTATATTGGGAAGGCCATTTCGGCCACGTGAATCTGCATTTATCAATTGGGGAGAGGAATAGAAGGTCATCCCAGGCTCTCATTTGGCAACGCTCAACATTTTCCACTTGAGCAACGAAAAACCAGCGGAAAATTAGGGATGGGGAGAAAATCGGTAGAGTTTACCATTGGCTGGTGGGAAGGCATGATACTAACAAGCAGTAGGAAGAAAATTGATGGAGAACAATGAAGCGAGTTAATAAATCCACCCATTCCTCACACCTTGATTGCTGCCACTAGAGACCCAGATTGCCCAAAACAAAGAGTGAAACATGAAGGCACACAGAAGGCGCACACACCCTTATCGTGAGAGGATCTTCTCCTCTGGACCCTCAACGCCAGATCGATGGCTACACAATGGGAGTAGTTCATAGGGAACACAGGAGACCACTCAAATTTTTGTTGAAATTTTTACTTTATATTATTTTAAGTCTTAATTTGGGTTTTTTAGTGGTGCCACTACTTTACCTATTTTCTTTTCCCAGCTGTTTGCATTTGAAGCTTATCTTGCATCACAGTTTTGGTTTTAGATGGCTGAGGAGTTCTAGGTCTCGAGGAGAATCTCATTTTCCTCCCACATTTCACCGGTGCGTGCAGTCATGTTCAACCATGCCATTCCTCGCTAGTTCAAACATTCGTTTTTCATCTTCTATTGGAGGTACCACACAGTTTCTTTTTGAAAAAGCTGATAATTTTATGAAATATACTGACATAGAAATATACCATATAGCTACATTTTTCTGCACTTTTATAACCATTTTTTGCCCCCATATTTTTTTGGTCTTGTCTCTTCCAAAAGTTGAAAAATTGGAGCATTGCATGTTATCATGTTTTGTTAGCCTAGTTCCATACTTATCTGGTGTTGGTGGGTTTAAGAAGCTGGTCTGTGTCCCTTTCTCTTCTTCCCAGAGCTAGCCACACACATGTGCACATCGGTTTTTTCATTAATAGGCTAAGAGCTGCCCGGCCTTTTTACTTAGCAAAACTAGCCTTAGTTTAGGTGACCACCTGTAATAGGTTGCAGTTCCCCATAAAAGAAGACCAATATGTATCAAAAGAAAAAGAAAAAGAAAAGAGTTTGTTAAAGCGGTAATGACCACGAAACCGAGAAACGCAGTGCAGAGGTATATGGCAACCTTTAAAGGCTTTGGTATACTGAACCAGCCAGTCAGAACCACCGATTTAGTGCTCGCTTCATGGGTGGATGGTGGAGTTTAGTGGAGGTTGTGAGTCTCTTGCGAAATTCAAAATCATTAGTGCGGGAGTAAAGAAACTGTGCTTGTAGAGTTTGTGGTCGAGAGATCCTTTTGGCTTGATGCCCTAAACCTTAGTTGGTTAGGGAAGTCATGGTGGACCTACGTTATATATGGACTTTGGTGGTTGAATTCTCGGCGCATTGCATCCCCATTACTTTAGAAAGGTGCTGTGAGAAATAAAGTGAATCGATTCTATTTAGTTAGTCACCCTTGAGAAGCGTGCGGTGGCGGGTTGGGAGGGTGGGTATAGCATCTAGTTAGTTTATTGATGCAAGCGAGTCCCCCTATACACTTGGCAGGTGGAAGCTTCGGGTTGATTCCTTGGGGTGAACAACGCCCCATCAATTGATCTTTATGTCTGTACGGTCTCTCATTGATTTTAATCACAGAGGGCTCCGACCTTTGACAAGCTGGCTAGAGCATTACCTATACCAACTCTTTTTGTTCATGCGCATATCTTGCATGTTCTCCTTTCTTGGTTGTGTGTTTTCATTTAGCTGAGGATTTAGCAATGTGTGGAGTTAGGGGTGTGATTAGTGCTTAAAAGTGCTCTTTTGAGGAAGACTATTCATCGTAGGTTTTAGGCACTTTTAGGTACATAAATAGGCACCGAAACCCTTTCCAAATTAGTCATCCCCTATTGTGTTACTAACAACATTTTTGTAAGGTGTTTGGTAGTTTCTGAATGAAGCCTGCTTCTTCATCTTGATTTGGGTGAGGGATGAGAGATGAACCACGATGAATCAGCTAGGAGTTGAAAGCCATGTGCAACTTAGAAGACATTTGGAGAAGGTATGGGGTGAAGAAATGGATGTGGGCGTGCGAGAGAAGGAGCAATGCGGGAGGAGCGAGGGTTTTCCGCTCGACATCGAAAATTTTGCAAGGATTGTGAAATTCGCAGCCATAAGCGAAAATTCGCAATCCTACTTGAAATTTCTATGTCTTGATTTTAGCTATGATAGCGAAATTTCGCTATCATAGCTAAAATTTGCTATGATAGGGAAAATTACTATGCATAGAGAAAATTTAAATTTAAGCTATGCCTCGAATTCGCTATGATAGCGGGGTAGCTATCATAGCAGTACCTTCTGATTTTGATCTGACGACCTCGTTTTGTGTAATTCCCATTTTGCCCTCAATGTAATCTTATTATAGTGGTTATTTTGGTATTTCACACATTTGTAAGGCTATATAAGCCTATGCATTGTATCAAATGTCCGTGGGGTCGATCAATCTTTTGAATTAAGTGTTTTGCTTTTCAAGTTCTCACCTTCTCTTCTTCTCCTCTTCATTTTCTTTAATTTTCTTTCATTTTCTAAACAGCCAAACATCACAGGTGACAAACCAAGGTGTCTTGGCTAAAACCACTCGCCCGAAGAGGTGTTGGTGAAGGAGGAGAATTTGGGAGTATAAGTTTTCATGCCTCTCATTTATCCTGCTTGCATTTATGAGCATTTAAAACTCCCGCATCTAAGCTAGGTTGAAACCTCTCCTAGATCCGGCCTTTCTTGATGTGTTGGCAAGCTTTGATTACGGTGGATGCTTAATCTTAGATTCAGCATCATCCACTTGGTTGTCTCCTATTAATGGTTGTCGTGAGTTTACTCTTTGAGAATTCATATACACCATGGTAGGACTTGAATGCCTCCTTCGAATGCCATATCTCATGAGGAGTAGATTTGGGGTTTAGGTTTTGAGTGCCCGAATCCAAGATCCGGTTTGGGAAAAGCGACCTATAGGTCATTATCCCTGGCGTAGAGGAAGCAAGCGAGGGGCATGAGCCACCTTAAAAATCCAATCCGGTGATCGAAGACTTCAAGTCTTCTTTCAAAAATTTACATTCCTTTAATTTATATGCGGAGTTTGTATCGACCCATTGTTTTGAACAAAACCCAAATCGAAAGAGAAATACCATTTCTTTCAGCGCACTTCTGTTCACGAAGAAAACTCTACCGTCCACATGTTTGACCCTAAGGCAAATTATCTTTGCTTGGTAGCCTAAAGCTCTGACGATGGGACGGAATACAAATTTTGTTGATTCCTATAGCCTTACTGTGGCATGAATCACCCGGTGACCTAGTACTTTCGAAAACTCTTGCGAGCGAAAGGAAGAACCTACTACTCACACACATTGAGGAAGCTGGGACCGATTGGGAAGGACCATATCGTATGTGGGTAATCGTCATCCATCTGGCAACTGAGCTCCAAGCAGGAGGAGGAAAGACCTTGCAACACTCCTGGAATGTCGAGCACCTCAAGCAGTTTTACCCATAAACCTCCAATTTTAATTATTAATAAAACGCAATAGTTCCACTTTCTCTTAAATATGATTTTTGTTTTATTTTGATCTAACTTTAAGTAAATCATGAAGAAAAGCCAGAGGAGGGCTATAGGATTGTGGTGATCTAAAAACTCATTTGATTTTTAATCCATTTAAAGTTCTGATTAATTGTTGGATCTTTCTAATGAAACTTTGTGGAGTAATTTGCTCAACGAAATATAATTGTGTTGAGAGAAAATACGTGACGAAAATCCCATAAAAATTAGAAAATTCGACTGCAACAAAAATTGTAACTAGAAAAGAAAATTCGGCGACAAGGGCTCTTTGTTAGGATAATTTCAGTCCACAACATCACGAGACCAGGTTAATGAGGTTACGACCAGAAAGAACATGGTTGAGACAGAAAGAAAATAATTCGCCGAAGAGCATTTGAAGTCTTAGCATGTCGAGGATCGTGACGTTGATCCGTTGATGAAAACCTTGATTGGAGTCTGCAAGAAAGGATTGAAGTTGCAACAAGTTCTTAAATGAAGGACTGAGTGAAATCACGACATCATCTAGGAATTCGTGATTGTAACACATTGAAACGACAAAGTCCGAGTTAAGAGAAATCTAAGTTGCGACCATTTTTGTTGTTCAAGGACCCCAAGAGAGGTGCGACCAATGCCCGAGGTCGCGACCTAAAGAAACCCCAGCGAGCATTACAAAGCGTATATTTTTGCGCGACTCATCATAATATATTGGTCGTAACATAAAAACTTCATCGCAGAAGGGTATCTTTACGAGCAAGGGAGTCATGACCACTTAATCGATCAGAACCTAAAAGGAAGTGGCGACCGATCATTGAAGTCGACTGAATATACACTATGACATGTGACATCCAGTGTAATTATATTAAAAACAAGCGAAGGACAACTTGCAACAAGAAAGAGAGCAAATGGAGGTAGCGACATCCTTATTGAGCTCCACGCGAACCTATTCCCCAAAACGAAATTTATCTGCGATGCGTGACAACATTAAAGTCTATGACATACATTCTTCATCAAAGGAAAAGACCAAAAGAAGGTACGCCTTTTTGAAAAAGAAAATCCACGCACGACTGAGGTAGAGCGATGAAATAGAAGTATGAGTGCAACCTTAAAGGCGAGGAGGTTCGCGACATGTATGCGCAAGGAAAGGAAGTCGACCCGGAACTAAAAGTGGTGACATGACTGAGGGGTTACGGCAGCAAAGCGAAGTGACTTAGAGTTGCAATAGAAGGGAACGCTAGCGAGGGTTGCGAGCGTGAGACTAAAATTGGCGACATCAATTCCTCTTGAGGAACAATGGGGCGAGGTGAGCCACACTGACTAAGGTCGCGACCGCTAAACGTGAAACTCTGAAGCAGTGCAAGCGGAAGTGGAACAAATAAAGGAAATCGGTCGCGACATCAGCACGAGTCGCGACACAGAGGCAGTGGAGTGGGCTTTTCTTTGGAATTCCTCTTTGGAGTTTTTGGAGATTGACCCAATTCGTTTAACAGTGTTATTAGAATAGTAAAGTGGTTTTCGTCCTTCCTTCCATACCACGAGGAAAAGGGAGCAGGAGGAGGGAACTCGATGTATAGTCTAAGTAAATTTTAGTTTTATTTTATTTTATTTTCTTTCTTCTTGAATTCTTTTACGGATCTGATCTGTGACCCATCTGAGAAAACAGTTCTCTTACTCTTATTTTCTTCTTAAAATTATTGTTTAGAAAATTTATATGTGAATCACAAATAATTCTAGAATTCATTTCTTCTGTTTTCATTGATTATAGTGGATGTACGTGATCGGTACTCCATTTATTTAATTATGTCTACGATGTAGTGGAGCATTTCTGTTGGATTTGATTCTGATTAATTCTGAGTCTTTTCTACAAAATATAGAAAATTATTTGGGTTGGGATTTACTTACTTGGTGTCGTTTTTGAATCGATAGTTCCCAATAGTAATTACCGAATGCCAGTTAGGGGAGATGTATCTTCGATTTCGGGATGCCCTCTGCGTGACACAAAGTTGGAAGATTCACGAGGAGGCGAGAACATTCATACGGGTATGCTAGACTACCATTGATGAGAGCTGGCGAGCTCACAGTTCATTTTGATAAATCCCCCATTGGCTCATAATTGAAGTTGGAGGAGTATTTAACAATATAAATAATCGAGAGAGTTCACCTTAATCTAAAGGAGATTCTTCCAGTGTTAGTGAAAGAGGATCTAATCTAAAGGGAAAGGACGGACCAATGAATCCGGAGGATGAGCCACCAATTAAGTGGTAGAAACTTTCAAAATCACGAGAAGGAAATGCAAAAGATAATCCTTAACATCAAAAATGGGTGTGAAGTATTGAAAGAAAATACTAGATCTTGCAGAGAAATTCTGCCAAAATCTGGGTAAAATTTGGTTTGATCTTTATCTTCGAGAAGCAAGTTCAATAATGAATATGGAGAAATCAATGCAAAATTTAGGAAATCTTTGACAAATCCAAAATCCATACATAAAAGCAGGAGAAGCGATATATTTTAAGTGGCAAAGATTATTGTTTCATTGTAATTCTTTGATAGTTTTCGTTTCCCACACGAGAAGCGGTCGATCGATATTCAGTTTTCATTTATTTTTATTCATTTATTTTTATTATTTTGTTTTAGCTCATGATTCAATAAATAGTCTATATGATCTTTATTTTTTAGATAAAACTTTCACTATGAGGTTTTAGTCAAATAGCATGGAATTTCAATAGTTAGGGTAGTTGATCTCTAATTTTTGTCAATGATCTACATTGGGAATGATTGATTCATTACCACGGTAGGGTGATCAAGTAATCAACAAAATTTGTTTCCTATATTCCTCTTTTAAAAGTAGTCAAGCCTTCTCTGTTATGCAGTCTAGAATTCGAGACAGGTTTTCATCCCACAAATGATTCGCATAATGTTTGAAAATGGTGAGACTTTTATTTGGATTTTTGGACTTGGGTGAAAACAGGGGAGATTGGTTGTTCACAGTTTGACTGAAATGGCTTAAAGTGAAGTGTGAAATGGTGACCTTGAAGAAGGACAGGTCACTAGCTTGATAGAATGGGGTGTTATTGAGGTGTCTCGGGTTATTTCCTCGCGTTAGAGACAAATGACATATAGTCAAAGCCAAGCAGGATCTTTGTTTTAGCTATAAAAGCCTAACCACACAAAAACACTCTATGAGTACAAACATATCTTTTGAGCATTCAATGTTCCAATGAGTTTGAAATCTAGCATTTAACACTCTATTCAATGGCTAAGTAAATGACATCTAAAGAATGTGGAGTGCATCTACCATTAAGAATGCTTGAACCTAAAGCATAATGATATTGATAGCGGAAAGACATTAAATAGCATTAAACCTAGTTTGGAAGAAAGTTTGGAACCATAAATCACGTGCTTATTTCTATTTAAAGCATGAGGAACAACGCCAAACCACCAACAACCAAGTTAAGCCTCCCTCTTCAAGGCTTTGAAATTGTATCCTTGAGTTGTCTCTATCCTGAGGGAGGTGTGTTTGCGACATGAAGAAAAATGAGAGAAAGAGGAGAGAGAGAAGAAGAGCAAAATATAACCTAAAAATTAAAAACTGTAAGGAAAACTTGCCACATAAAAATAAGAAAGATTAAGTTACAAAGTCATAAGGTGGCTTATATAGCCAGTGATTGTGAAATACAAAAATGCACTAAAATATGTAATTACAATAGGAATGAAATGGTAATTAATCAAGCGAGGTGCGTTTGGAATCAAAACATCAAAGAAACACGGGGCATGATTTTAGCTATGCGGTGAATTTGGCTATCATGGCGAAAATTTCGCTCTGATAAGCGAAATTTAGCTATGATAAGCGAAAAAAATGCAAAACATGCGAGAATGATTTTAAGCTATGCAGTATTCGCTATATGATAGCGAAGGAAAATATGAAATTAGCTAACCAACGAGATATTGCCAGGCATATGAAAATTTATGGATATGAAATTTTCTCCATGGTTGCGAATTTTAAATCGAAAATTACCGCAATGCATCGCAAAATTCAATTTGTGTCTCTCTTGCCTCCTGCCGCCTGCGCATCGGTCGGCTTCCTTTTCATCACTTCCACTTGGCTATTTTTAGTTTCTGCTTTAGTGAAATCAGGAATTCTCAACATTCGGCCTGACACGACATCGAGCTTGAAATTGTGTTGATTGAGGCTGTGAGCACTGCAAAATTACCATTAAGCTGAAACGAATCAGGTGAAGAGTGGACTTGCACATGTCGATTAGCTCAATTCATATGATTAGTGCGCAAAAGCGCTCAAAACCTATCTTAAATAGGATTGAAATAGCACTTTTTGGGCACTAATCACCCCCAGTAGAGCACGTTGGTGCTAGTCCCTTAGCAATGTTAAATAATATAAAAGGTATGCATCTTGTGCTTTACAAAAAGTGTATATTGTTCAAGTGTTATCTTGATAAGCCTTACCTTTATAAGTATGAACAATTTGAGACCTAGAGCAACCGTCATAAGAGAACAAATGCCATATAAGAACAAGTTTTAGGGCAACATCGGTTCAAGAGGAACTCATACGAACTTCACAGATCTTATCATTCCTAGATGTGGTTCCAGACAATTAGTTTGCAGCTTATTCTTCCCCTAACTGTAGCTCTTTGCCAGCAGTGTAAAGTGATTGACCAACCTAAAATAGGACTAGCTACACTTTTATTTCATTCTTTGATTACATTGTAGGGTGCGATGCTAAAACTGACCAGCCAAAGTCGTGTAGCGAAGTCCACCAGGTGACTCCCGACAATTAAGGTTTAGGGCATCGGTAAAGGATCCAGCCCGACCCACAAACTCTCCCGGGCTTATGCCGGGACTTGAATGACTTGAGGTCGCACCTACAACTCGCTGTGTTGTACCCATCCCGGGTGTAGCAAACACTAAGTCGATGACTCCCAACCAATTAAGGTTTAGGGCATCGGGCTTTAAAAACTGCGCCATATATACCTAGGTGTAATTCGGGTTAGCTTGGCGTCAGTTTTATTCTTTTTTTTTTTTTTTTCATTTGGAAGACTAAGTGATCTTCATTCACGCGGAGTACTAAAACCTAGCTAGATTAAAGTCAGAGATCTAAATGGCTTTGCAAAAAATGAAAAGTATATAGCTTCTCAACCTATTGAGTACAATCTGTGGTATGCGGTGTGTGAATTAGCTAAAGGGAGTATTCGAGTTGGCATCTTTGGAACTTGATGAGCCTAAAATCCTAAATCATGTGGAATTGTTCTATCGATACAGATGTTAACACTCTGAGGCTTCGGTGATTTTCAGCTAAAGCAGAGTAGAAACACAAATGTGGAATTACAAAAATGATTTGCAAAGTGTAATAAATTTATGCAAATAATGCTATAAAGCTTTGATATATAAGCAAAATGGCTAATACACATGCTAAATATAGCTAATCTGTAACAAAAGCATCTTACTTTACTATTGGCTAATACATACATCTTGAACAATCCTATACAAAATGAGTAGGTAGTTGATAAAGCTAAAAACAATACAAAAACATGATGAAGACACCTCCTAGCTTTCCTCCTCTGACAAAGTATAAAGCGCACACCTCATTTGGGTGGGGATAGGAAGTTACAAGAGAATGTGACCACCCTCATACTCTCGTGGTGGTGGTGTGGATGTCTTGGAGGATCTGAAAATTTATTCTTCTTGTAATTCCTTCTTGCATCGAGGAGAATTTGTTGTGAATTTGATTTTGGTAGTGTAGAGCTCAGGGCGGGAGATCGGGAGTGTGGCTCTCATGTGATCAGAAGAAGCATGGGCGTGACGTATCTATAATTATGTGGCTGAGCTGAGGTTGTCAGTGGTCAGCAAATCTCTCTGGCATGTTGTATGCTTTGTTGCTTGGGTGAGCATCCATAGCAGAAGCAGCCTGTTAGAGCCCGATATGAATATAGGAGGTATTGTGCTATATATAGGGAAGGGGGCTGCGGTGTGTCGATGAAATTTGCAGAGAGGAAGGAGTGGAGTGGAGGGAGATGAATCTAGGCGGGCTCCTCTCCCACCTCTACCTCCACATCGAAATAGGATCCTCTCCCTCGGTGGGTCCTGCGCCACCTCATGCGACCTCCCTCCTCTGATCTGGCTGTTTGGAGAACGAGAGATCGCGGCGTAAAGAGATCGCTCAGTGACGGAGGGACTGAGTGTAATTTGATCCTCCCAGCTCGATCTTGACTCCTCGGGGAACCCTTGCTGGATGCTCCGGGACCCCCCGGCTCTCGTGTCGAGCCAACAGTAGTAAACTCGGCTCGAGCCGGAGGATCTTGTGGTGGACATATCCTCTCAGAGAAGTGAAGCGTGACCTTGATCATAACTTGACTAAGAGGGGACTAAACTAGAATCCCTGAGATCACGTATAGCGCCTCAGAAATTAGCAAACCACTGTGTGCAGACACTTAATGCGAGGAACAAGGCCCAGTCCCCACTGGGAGTAGGTGGTCACGAGGGCATACAGGGTGGAAGGCTGCTGCGAGGGTGCAGTCCCACGTATCTCTAGCGACACAGTGGAGACCATCTCTCCCTGCGCGCGTGGGCGAGGCGCGAATGCTGTATCCTCCCGGGAGTGCTTGGGCCTGCTGGCGGGGCCCTGAGTAGGCGAGTGCCGACGGCTCCGGATTGCTCCACGGCGGCCAGATCAATGCGGGCCGGGCTCAGGACTCGGCACTCCCGGGAAGTCAAGTGGTAAAGCTGACGGGGATAATAGAGGCGCCGTGGTGTGTCATGGATGGTAGAAGAATCTTCAGCATTGTTCGACCTCATGGAATCTTTAATGAGTGGTCGGTGGTCAAGGCTGGTGACATCGTGAATGGCTCCTAGTGGAAGTCACGGCATGTAAATCCTAGTTCCGGAATCGGGACACAGGTGAGCCATGTCAGGACACTTCAATCCTGTGGGTGAGAAAGGCCGGGGTGATGATGCTCGTGTTGGGGAGGCTTGGCCGAGATCGAGACTCCAGGAATGATGTCGGGCCCTCTGGCGTCGTCTCGAGCCTTTGGGGAAGGGGGCCAGAGATCGTCCTGGATACGATATCTCTAGATCCTGGGGCTCCTCGGGGGATGGTTGTTGGGGAGACGATGTAGGCGGTTGCTATTTGCGAGCGGTCAGAAGGAGAATATGGGCTCAGCGGCCGAGTGTCTGGATCCTCCCATCTCCCAGTCTTGAATCGATACTGGGCTATCATGGAACCACCCACCCCAGTGCGGACATATGCAGCCTAGGAGTCGCTGCGAGGGCGGAAACGAGGCTCGAGTCTGGGGAATGCAGTGTGTCTTCTTGTGCCGCGCCTGGCTGGACCCGGGCCACTGTGGGGTTGGACCGGGCCCCAGGCGGTGAGGTCGGGCAACGGCGGCGAAGGAAGAGAGGCACTAGCGAAAGGGTTGAAATGAGGCGGCGGCTTGAGCCTTGTTGGGACTGGCGTGGGCACTCGGGACCTGTGTGAAGGAACTCAGGCACGGATACCAGTAGAGTGTGAGACACGGCCGATCGAGGCACTCGAACATGCCACGACACTAGAGCCGGGAGGCGGTGTAATGGCTGGAGAGCACGGATCTGCGGGGGGAGTCAGGGCCTTGCTGGAGGGAACAAGCGGGGGAGGAGAGTGGAGGGGAAAATGAACGGAATGAACATGAGACGGCCTCCCACCCCCCACATAAAGCGTTTGGAAACAGCAGAAGGTCCTTTGGAAGTCGAGGGGCGCCAGATGGAATTTTACTGCGTTGGTTCCATCTGAGAATTAACGAAAAAATTGATTTGAGTAAATTAATTTATTAAAAGAAACAAAAATCAAAATTAAAATTAAAAATAAACCTAGAATAAAAATAAAATAAGTTAAGATAAGATTACAAGAAGGATTACTAAATAGCATAATATGAAAATTGACTAATTCTATGCAAAAATCAAAAAAATTGCATTTGATTTGGTTTCGAGTGGACTGAGAACCAGCTCATTCAATTAATTCACTCATGGAGGGAGTTGGGAGGGAGCTCCGCGCCCTGACCCCGTGATGCTGTGCTATAAGCGAGTCATGCTGGTTCCTTCTTGGTGACTTTCTTCTCAGGGTTGATTTTGAGGTGTCAGTAGCTCTGCGGTGGCCCAGTGCGGAGACAGCTCCCGATCAGCGCCGTCTTGGATTTGCAGTGCAGCACAATTTGGGGGCTTTGGTTTCCCTTTGCATTTGACCAGTGAGGCGGAACTTCATTAGCTTCTTTCTTGTGTCATCTTCCACTAGCACATTGCTTGTTACTCAAGTGAAAATGTTGAGCTCAAATGTCTGTCTTTTTATAGCAAATGTAATTTGCATGACTCCATTGAATTGATTATACGCGTGGCGTGGCAGAAAAGTGATGCTTCCCGGATGGTGGCGCGTGGTTGGGCCCACGCTGTGGCTCAGAGTGTCAGTACTACAAAATCACTAGGTAGTAGAGATTTGTCCACCTTTACCCTGCAACACATCTCAACTACTCCCTTACAGGAATTTTTCAGCAGATCGATCGACCAGAGAGAAATGACAAAGTGATGTTGGTATGCTTGAGCTCCCTAAAACCTAACTTCTGTATACCACAGCCCGAATGTGTAGCGTGGGTTTACCTGCTGACTATGAATCTAACGGTGCTTTGTCTACTATGCAAGTCCCACCAATGTTAAGCGATGTGTGTGGGGATCCTGAATCATATCCCAATTTCAGGGTCTTCAGCTACAGATTATGTGTGACTTGATCGGTTGGGAAGGCTTTCTTTTCAATGCTAACCCTTTCTTGACTGTGCACAAGTCCTTTAAGAACTTTGCATAGGTTGGGACACAACTATCATATAGTAGTGGAATATTTACCTTCCTTGCCTTAACCTCCCAATTTGACAGTTTTCTGGGATTTTTCTTATATCTTAGTGCTTGGGGAAATGGAGGGATGGTTTTTCCTCAACGGTTCTTCAACGATTATTCCTTTAGACTCGACTTCCTTTTCCTTGCATGTTGCTTCAGCGGTCATGAGCCTTGGTTACACCTGTTCTTTCACTCCTCAGAAGTGATGATAGCTTTCACCGTCCATCACCCGAGTCTTTGGATGAACCTACATGTCATGGACTCCTTTTGGATTTGTAAATGTGTTTGGGAAGGAACCTTCCTCTTTCACATACCTCCAGAATTTATTAATCTTTGTGATGATTGAATCATGGGTTATCAATTTTCGATTAAGGTTTCTTTCAAGCCCATCTATCCTCTTGTTTAGTGTGTACTTTCAGTATCAGCTTTCTTTGTGCCAATTATACGTTGATCCCCTTTGTTCTTCCACAAGAATTGCCTACCACCTTGCTCAAGTTTGGAGTAGCTTGTTCCACCGAGGAGAAAAAGGATGATGGTGGCTGTGGTTGAGATGAGGGAACCAAAGCGTTTGGCACCGAGGGAAACATATAGCCTAGGTTTCAGGAGAGATTGGGAGTGATTCTTCCGATTGGAGTGTATGTAATCTTGTGTGGGGCATTGATTGTGTGGCTTATATTGGCCACGACGCATTAGCATGCTCTAACTCAAATCCTTCCTTGTGAGGAGCATTACCGATGAGTGTTCTCTATGGGTGGGCAGCGGTGGGGGTGACAATTGATGCATGGGTTGGCACATGCGAGATTTTAGATCCTTTGCACACTTAAGTAGTCTTTGACCGACTCTTCCCACCTTTCTAGCCAAGGTTGATATTTTGCTTTCATCTCCATATCCTTGAGAAAGTGCAAAAATTCCTCCTTCTGGTGGAGCGAGGGCCTCATTTCTCCACCTCCCTTAGGTTTAGCTCATCCCATCCCTTGGAAGTTTCGTGCCACATAATTGAAAATTCATGGCTTCATCACGGATGCTTGCTCAGGGAAATTCCCTCCCTTTGTGTTCTAACAGTTTGCTTCATGGCGAACATACCATAGTGGTTTACAAGCATCAGTGTCGAAACCATGGTGTGGACACACACACCTTTGATAGTTTCCATGAACCTCGTGGTAGAACCTCTCATTGTTGTCGAGGCGACAAAGTGTAGATTTATAACTGATTGTGGTCTTGTGAGCGGAGAATTTTTTTTTAAAAATTACCTCTTGACTACTGCCCCGATACGATGGTTCTTGGTCTCGAGTGAATTAAGCCATATCTTGGCTTTGTCTTTGGTCGATGGAAATGCCTTCAACTTCTTTCGTGTATCAATTGTATTTTCACCCCAGGTTATGCACACATACTTCCTCAAATCCTAATATGGGTGTATGGATTTTAGTTTTCCATACCATGAAATGTGGGAAGTAGGGGGCACGGGTAGAGGTCTCTTTGCTATCCTCGGGAGGTATGATGTGGAAGGAGCACTAACTCTAGGAAGATGTATCTTAATCCCTCGTTGTCTGGCCTTATCTTTGTTGGATTCATAGAGGTTGCTTGTTGACTTCTTGTTCACTGGAATGAGGATCAAACTTTATTCTTTTTTTCCCATTTGATTTCAGTGCATACATCAAGCTGATGCATTCATACTGGAGTCTACTGAATGCTCTCTATCATGGTGCATAAACACTGTACAAAATTAAAAGCAATGAAAGAACACGACAAGCTTGCAAAAAAGGATGGAGTGTTAGTAAAAGCGTAGAAAGTCTGGTAAATGCTAAGTAAAGAAAACTTGCTGTTCAAACAACAACGAGAATTCAAAAGGATTAAAGGTACTAATACTTGTAATGTGGTTACAAGTACATATCAACTCATCATCGTAATTTGCTTTCATCACGACGGCTTGCATTTGATTTGCGTTAAGTGTCCGGAATCCAACAAAGAAAATTTGTTTCTACTCATTCTCCTCACGCCATAGTCAAGCTATTCAGGTATAGCCTTCAAGTCAAGTTCACAGGGACTGGGTTTTCATCCCACAAATAATGTGGTCGCATCATGTTTGAAAACCAGTATGAGTTTATTTGGATTTTGGACTTGGGTGAGAAAACGAGGGAGATTGGTTGTTCAGCTGTTTGGCCGAAATATGAACCAAGTGAAGTGTGAAATGGTGACCTTGAAGGCTTGGTCACTAGCTTGATAGAATGAATGAGAATTTGTCTCGGGTTATTTCCTAACTAAGGCAAATATGACATATAGTGAAGCCAAAAGCCAAGATATCTTTGTTCTATTTATAAAACCTAACCTAAAAACACTCTATGAGTACAAACATATCTTGAGGCATTAGGTGTTCCAATTAGTTGAAATCCTAGCATTTAACCTCTATTCAATAGCCTCGTAGATGACATCTAAAGATAATAGGTGCATCTACCATTAAGATACCTTAGTCCTAAAGCCCCTTGACAAGTATTTACCAAAGGAAAGACATTAAATAGCATTAAACCCTAGTTTGGAAAGTTTGGAACCATAAATGCAGTACCTGTTTCATTTAAAGCATGAGGACACTGCCAAACCATCAACAACCAAGCTAGCAACCCTTCTCTTCAAGGCTTTGAGGCTTAGCCAAGCATCCCTTGAGTTGTCTTTCGTCCCTCAAGAAGTGTATTTGGCAGCCCGAAAATGAGAGAAGGAAGAGAGAACAAAATATAACCTAAAACTAAAGTTGCGGAAAGCTTACATAAAAATAAAAGTTAGGGTTACAAAAAGTCATAAGAGGGTGACATAAGCCAACTTAATTGTGTGAAATACAAAAATGCCTAAAATATGTAATTACAATAGGGGCAAATGGTAATTAATCAAAAGCGAGTCGTTTGGAATCGAAGCATCAAAAACAGGGGGCATGATTTTTTTGCCTGTGCAATGAATTCCCGCTATCGCCAGAGGGCCTCTATGATAGCAAAATTTAAGCTATCATAATGAAAAATGCAAGGCATAGCAAATTCTTTCACTATGCCTGATAATTTTTCGCTATGATATGAAATTTATTCTTTAACAAGGGTGGGCATAGCGAAAATTTACAGCTGGAACTGAAATTTTAGCTGGTTGCGAATTTTCCGCAATCATAATTTTACCGCAATGCATATTGAAAATTCAATTTGTCTCTCTTTGCCTCACAGCAGCCTCTGCATCAGTCGGCTTCCTTTTCATATTCCATGACATTTCTTCATTTTTGGGTGATGAAATCACGTGAATTCTCAACATTGACACCGACGACATCAAACTTGGGGTGTGATTGAAGCTACATAAACCTGTAAATTACCAAAAACAACTTCGGCAGGAGAATGGTATTAGTACTAAGTGGACTTGCACATGTCAATTGGCTCAATTCATATGATTAGTGCGCAAAAAGCACTCAAAACCTATCTTAAATAGGATTCAAAATAGCACTTTTTGGGCACTAATCAATGATACCTGGACTTACATTCAGATTTTACTACTTGTATGATCTGTGCACTTGCAGTGTCATAGACTAGACCCATATTTTTAAATCATGAACATTAAGAAAGAATTATTTTATAAAGAAAATTTATCAGTGACATGGTTACAAAGGAAGAGAAGTGTAAAGAATCTTGTAACTGTAAAGAAAGTGAGGGTTTAAATCTACTATATAGAAAAGGCAAACAAGTTTTATGGTGTCGTTCTTTGGGGATTGAAAAGATTGAATAGATCAATATTAACAAAGGAAATGCTAATTTGGACATTTTTATAAGCATTTTATAAAAAAGACAGCAGTTTTATAAAAACGTGGTTGTGCCGACCCTTGATCTTTAACAAGCCATGTTGAAAATAAATTTTAGGGTTCCACTAATCCTATTAATTTGAGTATGTTTCAATTTCAGGAAATCCTTTAATGCCATGAGAGCGGGTTATTTGAGGACACATTTGCGAGACATGGTGGAAACATTCGGAAGCTTAAGAAGACTAAAAAGGCGGAGAGAATCGACCATGGCGGCGGATGAAGACATGATAGATAGAGAGGAGTACAAAGGACAAGACCCGGAAGGCATCTGGCCCGACCGCGATGGAGGATTTACGGAGGCCTATCGACATTAGGAAGAATACTCACATGATCGGGCGACCTCTTTGTGGGTACAAACAACCCGGTAGGCAGCCTTGATAACGATGATGCTGATAACATCAGTTGGCCCAGCCCTGCCGGCTGAAGACTGACGAGCATGCGCGGGTAGATTTCTCAAGATGGAAAATACGATCAGTGAATGAGTGAACGGGAAGGTGATAAATTTGCATCTCTTCCATTTCGTAAAGATATAGCGACCACATGGTATGAGTCATTACCATATGGTTGTTAGATACTTATGGGAAGGCGGTGGAAGCATCACTTGATGAGTTCTTTGCCACGTCTCTCACATCGAAGAGAAGAGAGAGATAATAGTGTTCAACGAGGGGGAAGATGAGGCTATCTCTGTAGCACAGGAAGATTCAAAAGGCTCTGCTGAGGAGTGCCGTGCATGGAATGGATTTAAAAACCGGATGGATACTATAGTGTATCATGCCTTAAATGATACATCAAGGCATCATTGGCTAACCTTACCGTCTTGTGGAATTCAAAAAGAAAGAGTGTTTGAAGAGGCGAGGATCGATAGAAGACCTTCTAACCAAGTCTTGATATGAAGGCTCTCATACGAGGTTCTGAGGGTATGGAGGAAGGGGTCATGGAGGAGTACGGTAAAATGATAGCTATGGAAGCAAAGTTAGATGCCATCATGCACAGGATGGACAAGCAGGAAAGAAAAATGCACACTACTCATGAAATATGAAGCGTTGAAAGAAAACAGATAGAAAGTCTTGAAGCACCATGAGAAGAAGACTTTTTATGGGGGTTGAGGAGGTTAAATGCGTGAATGAACCAAGAAATTACCATTTCAAGCCCAATCCTAACCTGCCCACACATTCTGAGTCAGCATTGAGGAACCGTGAAATTTCTCTCATATGGTGGAGGAGGCGACCATGAGGCCCGAAGGCAGGCGGGAATCCTCAGAGATAGCGGCCACGAGGTTCCGGCAGCTGCGGCATCAGGGAGTGAAGGCGGAATGGCTTCTCGAGGGTCGCGGGAGGACTACGACCATTTGAAGAACAAATAATTTAGGTTCATGGGAGACAAACAAAGAAGCCTTATACATTTCAATGAACAAAAATTGTATGACTTGGAAGCTTTCAAGTTTGATACTCAAGTATTTCGAGAAGGAATCTGAGTGCTATAGGTGAGAAGAACTTGGAGCTCTAAAGTAGAGTAATTTGGCTCTGAGTATGCCAAATCAGGCAAGAAGATTTTGATTCCCTAGTACTCAAAAGAATCAAAGGAGCATTTTGCATGGAGTTAGATTAAAAGTGGGAAAAGTGAGGAAGCTCATGTGACGAGAAGAAGGAAAGAAGAGAAATTGTCTGCGAGCGAGGAAGAATGGGAAGGAAGGAGAAGAGCACGCGCTGAAAGAATCTGAGGGGAAAGCGAAGAATGCGGTGAGCATTTGAAGGAGTAGTGAAGCGAAACGAAGGAAAGTAGAAACGCCTATAATTGCCATTCCCTCGGAGGCTTGAAGCAAAAGGGAAGAGAAGCGATTTTCTAGATTCTGGACATCTTCAGAAGATAGAAATCAATATCCTTTACGAAGTAATCAACCAAATGCTAACTATGTGCAAAATTTACGAAGGAGATCTTGAACGCAAAGAAAGGAAGATAGGCGAGGAAGAATAGTGAACTTGTGACCCCTTCTACCTGTGATCAACGTTATCAGTGTGTAGCTCAGCCAATGAAAGACCCCGAGATAGTTTCACCATTCCTGCTCTTACAGGAAATAGTTTTGTGTGATTAAGGGTGTTAATATAAATTTGATGCCTTGCTCTGTGGTGCAAGGGTGGAGTTTGGGGAACTAACTAGCAGCCCGATTACATTGAATGGGTAAACCGGATCAGTGGCACAACGGAAGGTGGTATTCTTGAAGATGTGCTTATCAAGGTGGGAAAATTCATCTTCCTTGTGGATTTTGTTATTATGAAGATGGAAGAAGATACCCAAGTTCCCTTGTTGCTAAGAAGACCCTTTTTTTTACGGACTCACAGCAGTAGATGTGTGAGAAAGGTGAAGCGGTGGGAATGAAGCGTGGAGTGCACTTGCAATCTTAATAGGATTTTGGAACATACGATGTAGTCTTTTGGAGAAGGTTGTATGGTAGTAGAAAACAATAGTCTTCTCGGTGTTGAATTGGATACGATTATCTTCAACATTCTATCAGTGCAAAATTGAGATGAATTTTCGATGATATCTTAGAGATTATTGAGTTGTGAAATGTTGCCTTCCCGATGTATATGAAAAAAGTCTCGAGCATAAATGAAAACTTGATCAAGATGATGTAGCCGGGGGCTGAAGAGAAACTCTGCGGCCCGAGGAAACTAGTGCGAAGGGTTAATATTGAAGAATTGCCCAATCATTTGAAATATGTTTTGTAGAACCTTGAGAAAAAGGAAACTAGTCATCATATTAAGAGTTTGCAGTGGCTTCATCGAAGCAGTGTTGGAAATTCTAAGAAATTACAAGGAAGCTATTGCACAGTCGAGGTAAGGGATCTGAAGGGTATCAGTCCCTCCATTTGTATGCACAAAATGATATTGTGAATGATATTAAAAAAGCATTGAAGAGCATCAAAGGAGAATTTGAACCTATGATGAAAGAAGTTCTTGAAAGAGGAATTTTAAAAGCTAATGGTTAAATGCGGGTTTTATATGTTATATGGAATGGTTGCTTGAATTTGAGCCGTGCATGTGGTTCTTTTAAAAAGGTGGATTCAGCGTGATCATAGAAATGCAAAGAATGAGCGATTCCTACAAAGGGAACTATGACGGGATGGAGGTGTGTATTGACTTTAGAAAATTAAACAACTATGACAAGAAAAGGATCCATTTTCCCTGCCCCTTTCATTGATCGGATCCTCTCTTTGGATAGGTTGCGGGGACACCCTCATATGTTTCTTGATGCAGTCCTGCGGATATAACCAAATTGCCATTGCACGAGGGATGAGAGAAAACCACCTTTATGTGCCCATTTGGTACTTTTGATTTTAGAAGAATGCCATGGTTTGTGTAATGCTCACAGTACATTCAAAAGAATGCATGATGTTTATATTTTTTTGCAGTTTAGCGAGAAAGTTATGGAGATCTTCATGGATGATTTCACCACCGGTGTATGGATCCGATTTTGAGCAGTGCATAACTTGGGAGACGATACTTCAAGTCTTAGGGCAAGAATTTGGCACTTTAATTGGGAAAAATGCCACTTTATAGTTCTGAAGGAATTGTCTAGGGCACATGATTTATGCGGCGAAGGGGCTGAAGTAGACGAGCAAAGTTCCCCGATTATAAGAAATGCGATGCCACCCACTAATTAATAGAAGTTTCTTGGACATGTGGATTTTCTGAGAAGATTATCAGAGATTTCTCCACTGCTGACACTATGCGATTCTTGGAAAAAGATACTAAATGATTCAATTTGATGAATCACTTGAAATTACTGAAGAAATCAAATCAGGACTAGTTGAAGCTCCATCATGGCAAAACCGGTTAGGAGCAGAGGGAATTTGAAATCATGTGTGATCTTGTAGTGATTTTGAATGGGAGGCTGTATTGAGGTAAAATAAAAAGTTATTCAAAAGACCTGCCATACTATGCTAGCGAGGCACTTCAATGAGAAGCTCGGGGAAAATTGCTACTGCCTGCGAAAGGAATCTTTGGCAATAAAATGCATGTGAAAATTTTAAGACCATACATTTGGGTCCCATGTTATTATACACATATTGATCATACGACAATTAAATATCTAATGGCAAGAAGAAGAAAGCCAAGATTGATCAGGTGGGTATTGTTATTACATGAATTTGATCTAGAAATAAAGACAAAGAAAAGTTTACATTCAATGTGATGTGATCACTTGTCAAGATGGAAAAACTAACATCTGAGATGAAGAAAGGGAAATATAGCCAGAAAATTTTCGGATACGGTTATTCGAAACATCAGCCCAATCACCTTGGTATCTTGATATTGTGAACTTTTTAGCTTATGGAATTATGCCCGCAGAGTCGATTATCGAGAGAAAAAAAACTAAGGGCGGCGAGTACTACATGCAGGATGACCCACTACTATTTAGAAGAGAATAGCTCCGATCATTAGAAGATGTGTGTACGAAGGTGGCAAAGTAAAGTTTCACAGGAATGTCATGCATCGCCATATGGAGGACATTTTGCGGGAAGACAAAACAACCCATAAAATTCTTGATCACGGATTTTGTTGGCACTATTTTCAGGATTGTTTTGAATGGGTGAAGCTATGTGATCAATGCCAAAGAATGGGAAATATCAGCAAAAGGCATAAAATGCCCCTGCAAGGTATCCTGGTGGTGCAACTATTTGATGTATGGGGAATAGATTTTATGGGGCATTTTCTAGCTTCATTTGGAAATATATACATACTCCTAGCTGTGGATTATGTATCGAAATGGGTTGAGGCAATAGCTTGTCCCAAGAATGATCTTGTACATGGGGTTTCTGAAAGAAATATTCACTTGATTTAGGACACCCCGGAATATAATCATTGATGGAGGAAGCCATTTTGCGAATAAAGTGTTTGAGAAACTCATGAAAAATGAGATATGGTATCGAACACATTATGAGCTTAGCTTATCATCCTCAAACAAATTAGCAAGCTGAAATTTCCAATAGGGATATAAAGAAAATTCTTGAAAATACTATAAGCTCTATCAGAAGAGATTGGTCTCTGAAGCTTGATGATGCACTCTGGGCATCTGGAATTTACTTTAAACTCCATTGGAATGTCCCCATACAGGCTTGTCTTTGGAAAACCTTGTCACCTTCCTCTTGAGCTAGAATATAAAGCTATGTGGGCAATCAAGAAGCTAAATTTTGATTTCAAGGCTGCTAAAGAAGAGAGACTACTCCAGTTAAATGAATTAGAAGAGTTAAGGAATGAAGCTTATGATAGTGCCAGAATCTACAAAGATAAAACAAAAAAATGACATGATCAAAGGATTTTGAGGAGAGAATTCAAAGCAGGGAGATCGGGTCACAGTATTCAACTCGGACAAAGAGCTCTTTTCAGAAGCTTAAATCAAAATGGAGTGGACCGTGTACAGTAGTATCAAGTACAAATTTTGGGGCAGTGACACTTAGAACCGGCAATCACGAGGAATTCAAAGTTAATGGTCAGAGATTGAAACTTTCTGCCAGGAAAATGCAAGTGGAAGAATGACTTTAGTTACGAATAAGAAAATTTAAAGAAACAAAAATATGATAGCAGCAAGTCCAGCTAAAGACTAAAAATTGAAGCGGCTTTGTGAAACAATCCATGAGTTTGTTTTAAGTTATTCCGTTATACTTTACCCATCTGTGAAAGTTTCCTTAGCTTTGTGTAATTTTATTCATTGCTTGCGAGTAAGTAATTTTTAGTTTGCGAGGACCATGCAGTGCACAAAGAGACATCTACAATCAAACTGTCTGCAAAAGACAAAAAAGAGGCGTATATATTCGGAACTTAGTAAATTTTGTCTCACGATTTAGAATGATTGAAAGTTTGGGGAATTTTATTTTTATTTTTGTGCTTAAATTTTGAATCGGAGTGCCAGTGAATGTATTGTTGAGTATTTGAATGATCGAGATGAATTGGATTGTATTTGTTTGATTGGATTTGGTGAATTGGGAATTGCTGAAATTTGATTGTTCGGGAGACCTAAAATTTGCAGTGGCAACATCAATTCATAAAGTTGTGACCAAGAAGCTGGGCATTGAAGCAAAAAGTTAGAGAAATAGGTCACAACAATGAAATTGAAGTTGTGACCACATAGCAAGTCGTGACAAAATCTTTAGGTTGCGACCAGAATTGTCCAAATCCAAATAAAAATGGGTTTTAAACCTTTTATTTAGGTGTTCCAGCATTAAAGATAGAATTCATTACAAATCATTAATTAAGAGGCTCGAAATTTAATGTCGCGACCCCCCATATCGCAATCATGACATTGAGCCCAACTTCCATTCAACTTTAATTCATCCCAATCTTTCCACTTTTGCATCCATCGTTTAGAACCCCTGAAATAATTTGTTGTATCTGAGAACGAGCAAGGCCTTAATTAAAAGAATGGAGTTTAGGTTGCTTAGTTTCGAAAGAATAATTCTAGAACAACTGATAACTCTCGACTTGTCAGACTTCTGTGATTTTCAAATCCTATTGGAAATAGCGGGGCGCTTGAATCCGAGAAATTGCATTATAGTTCCCAAGAGAAGCAAGATCACTATAAAAGGATGGGAGACATAGAAAGGAGCAACAAGAGGATGAAGAAAAGGAGAATGAAAGAAGGAGTTCGGATCTTAATGCGAGGCGTGCGGAATGAGTGGAGTCGGAAAACAAAACAACTCTAGTCATGATTCCATACAACGCTCTATAATCATGAGAATGGATGATGGGAAGGGAATTGGAAGAAGGGTTAACCAGAACCCCCATCATCCAGAGGAACTCAAACAGAGTTTAAAGGAAGGGGTCTCAATTTGTTGAACAACCTTGTTAATAGCCCCTTCCTTCCGGCACAAATTCGAGACTTGGGGAACCGATAAAGCAGGAGCTACAGCCTTTAGAAGGAAGGCATAGGGTTTTAGATCAAGAAATAGAGAGTTTTTCCTCTGGATTAGATATAGTCCTATTTGTAATTTTTGAATTAAGATAAAAGAAAATCCAGATTGTACATGCTCAGATGTTTTGATATTTTAATAAAATTCTGTTCATTAACAAATTGATTTGCTTTGGGTTCAATTGATATCTGCGAAATTTATGTTTGTGTCATTTCTTTGTTAATGTGTAATTATGAGTGCCTTGTTTGTACAAGGATCAAATGACAATTACATTTTTATCCCGAAACGACAATGCGGGAAAATGAGGGCGCAGACTAGTAAAAGCTGGAATCGGGTAAGCGACCTTATTAAAATCCCGAGTTTAGATTGCAAAAGATTGGAAAAATGGATATTGAAGGAACAAAATAACTTGATTGAAAGTGTGTAAATAAGCATTGAATAAGTACAAATGTGAAAGAATCAATACACTTGAAGTCGACAAAACTCAGCGAAACTTTGAAGGAATTAGGAACATCTTTGAAATTCATGATTAAGTTCATAGTCCCCGAACTTGTTAGATTATTGATTGAGGCAGAAATCTTAGGTAAAAACTGACCAACAAGTGATAAAGGCCATCCTTGGTAGTTTGAGCTTTTCCAAGCCTACTCTCAATATATGCTAAAGCATACCCTCCAGTTCCATGTTTTGAGCCAAACAAGCCTTAATTCTTCAAATGACCGCAACTGAAAACTTAAATCCCCTTCCTTACAATAATCCTGCAATAAAGAGCCCAAATTATCCAGTTTCTAGTACATAAAAGTCTACTGTAAAGGAAGAAACAAGTTTGGGGGAAAAATATTTCCAAATATTACAAGGTAGGAGGAGAAGAAGAAAAAGAAGCAAAAATTGATGAAAAAATGGAATAAGTTTTGTCTTGTGGCCTATTTCCTTTGAACAATTAAATTTCGTGGGGTGTTTTAACATCCCTAGTACCTTTGATGCCAAGCGGTATGGGAGTTACTAGCCCAAAGTTCTCTAGACAAATGAAATCCTAAGAAGACAAAACGCACTATTCCCATTCGTAGCAGAAACAAAAGTTCTAGAACAAAGGGGCGGCCCGAATAAAGTGCAAGTGCAAATCAAAATGCCATAAAAAGACTTCAAAAAGTTGAATTAGGCCAAGATTGAGGAGAATCAACAAGAACAAAGAAGCAAAAGGATGAAAGCTGAAGGCAATAAGTACAAAGAAAAAGTGGAAACTAGGTGATTTGCAACTTAAAATTTTCCCATTATCTACCCAATTACCTAAGCCTAACATTACAAGCCCGAAAGACCTCGTTGATCTTGAAGGTTGAATTTACCTACGTAGTGGAGATCCAATATGAAAAAACAAGCCTATAGGACCTTGGCAGTTTTCTAAGGGAGACTCCCAGAAGATTAACTAAGAATTCAACATGAAGATGAAAGGGTTGAAGACCTGCACACACACAGTAGACTTTGTTGAATAAACTGTTTAAGTGTATTATAGTATATTGACTCATCCAAATTTGTGATATAAGTGAAACCATTCCTTTTCTTGAATCGAAGCTGTTAAAAAATGATGTTGCTATCTCCTATTTCAAGTTACAAAGGTGGAATAAGAAGAGCTGTGGTGTGAATCGAAAAATGTCATAAAAATTTAAGCTTAATTGTTTGAGGACAAACAATTCTTTCTTTTCTTTGCTTGGGGACAAGCAAAATTTTAAGTTTGGGGGAATTTGATGAGTCTAAAAACTCATTTGATTTTTAATCCATTTTTCTGAGTTTATTACAAGTTAATTGTTGATTCATATACAGAAACCTAGGTAATTTGCTCAAATTTAATTTTGTAGAAAAATACAGTAGAAGCGAAAATCGGCAAAAAATTGGAAGATTGACACCTGCGAAAAGGAGGTCGCAACACAAAAGAAAATTCGACAAAGGAGCTCTTTTGTTCGAATATTTCCGAATACAACATCACCAAGACCAGTTAATGAGGTTGCGACCAAGACAACGTGGTTGAGATGAAAGAAAATATTCAAAGCAGAAGCTGAGGTCGCAACACCAATATGAGGTTACGACGTTGATCCGTTGATGAAGCAACAGGTGAGGTCTATGTAAGAAAAGTTAAAGTTGAAACCAGTTATTAAATGAAGGATTTCAATTGAGTAACATCATCTAGGTCGCTGACGGTGGCTTTGAAGACGAGTGAAGTCCCGATTAGAAATCTAAGTTGCAACCATTTTGTTATTCAAGCACCCCAAAGAGAGGTAGCGACGTCGCAGGTGAACCTCAAGAAACGAGCATTACAAAGCCGTATCGTGACGCTAATATTGAAACGCGTAACATAAAACTTGCCAACAAGTCTTTGCAAGCAAAGAAATTAAGCCATGTCGATCCAAGAGCCTAAAAGTCGCGACCGGAGTCATTGAGTTCGCGACACGAATACGCTGATGAGTGCCTAAAACACCCATGTCGCTTTACCGTATGTCTTATTGGTTAGCTTCATTTATGTTAAATAGGCATTTCTATAGCCCGAATATCTTGTTGTGCGGTTCATGTGAATCTGGGTGGAGCAGACAATTATTAGGGCATTTGGGAAGGCGGTAGAAGTGCAAGAGGTGGCGAGGGCGTCGCGGCGTCCCGATGCGTGGCGTCCCAGCGTCGGCGTTGGGGTCAACAAAAATAGAAGTCAACAAGCGGCAACGTCGCGACGTTGCGACGTTGCAACGTCACGACGTCAACGCGATTTCTGCCTCTCCATCATTAAAAGCAAAAAGGGACCATAATTCGAGGATCGAAGATCGTACGAGCAGGTACGATGAGCGATAACGACCTAGATCTTGAAGAAGAGACCTGCTTTTGTATTTCTTCTTTTCGGATAAAAATCTTGTGTTTTATAGATTAAATATTTGTGTACTCACATTCAGTATGTTCTAGATTCATATCTAGGGTGTTGTTGAACCCTATCACGATTACATGGATTAAATATTCGTATTTTATTTTATTCAGTTGTTTATGACTTGTTAGTGTCTGCTCTATATCTGTGATTTATTTACATGGTGGTGTCTGGCCAACATTGGCATGATTGTGCTGGATATCAAGATTCGAAAGATGAGGATGTCCAGGGATCTGAATAGAGTAGCCCTCGGTAAATTCGGTAAATAGAGATATTCCAATTCTGAGGTTGGCGATTAAGGTTAGAACATTTAACCGTTTCAGAGTATCGAGTTGGGGTAGAGATACACTCAACCCTACTAGCGAGATAGGCGGATACACCTCGAAGGGTATCCTCGTAATACGATCTGCCGTCATCAATAAGTCATGAATAAACTGAATAGTAATTTCTCTAGGAAGTAATCCATCAAAAAGTGGCGGGGAGACACCAGCTAGTCTCCTCAATCACGATGGTTCATTAGAGCGATTAGTTTTGGTTTAAATTCGAGGCGTAGTAATCACGTCATAAACATCCCGGATAATATTCAAGGCGATCTACGTATTCAACACACTCCAGTGGATCGATATCCATACCACAAATTGTATGTTACTTGACACGGCTGCGTTACTTCTGTTTTTATAGGCGTGCACATTTGCACATCCGCGGCTTTTCGGCCTATCAAGTTTTTGAGCGTTCGGGGATAAGTTTGGTGATATTGACAATAAGGCAATTAGATATTACGTAATTTTTGTTTTATTTGTTTTTCTGAAGTGCGTAATTTAGTGCTTTTTGTTTCGTGTGTGATTGCGATCCAAGGTTACGGTGGCGCGTAGAGCGGGATCAAGTTGACCTACATCAGTTTGATCTGGCCGGAAGAACTTTTTACCTGGTTACATGAGTGAATGAGGTAATGCGAGGCTAAATCGCAATCGCAGTATTGATGAGCGATCTGCTCTTGAAGCGAAATGTGCCCTGAGGGGCGAAATGGGACTGTGGAGGAATCAAGCACCGGGCCGTTTTATACAGCGGATGATCCCATTCATGTTGCTAGAAAGTTTACCTACCGCTACGATTGTTCGAGACGGCTATCAGAAGACCACCTATTCGACGAAACAACTTGAGTTGAAATCAGTAACTTTACAGATGCTTCAGAACATCTGTTCCATGGTCGCCTAATGAGAATCCAAATATGCATTTGACCAACTTCCTTGAAGTCTGCGACACGATCAAGTACAATGGAGTCATTTAAGAGGCACTCAGGTTGAGATTGTTCCACTCACTGGGTGATGAAACGAGCATTGGTTGTGAGTCGACCAGATTCCATTACTTCATGTGGAACTGATTTGAATGAAGTTCAAGACCAAGTTCTTCCACCTACGGAAATTGCACAAGCGGGTGCAAGAGATCAATACTTTCGGACACAACTAGAGGAGAGAACTTGTGAAGCATGGGATGGATTTCATGAAGCTTGTTGAGTGTCACATCACGGGGCCCGACGGATGGATGCAGGTTCATAATTTTATAATAGTCGAGAATGCGACTAGAGCGATTGATTGATGCCTCGGCGGGAGGGTCATTGTCGAACATGAGACCAAGCATATGAAATCTTGGAAGACGCTACTACTAATACCAATCAGTGGCCTAGAGAGAAGACAACACCAATAAAGGCCATAGGCGGCATAGATAATGAGGTTCTCAATGATACGGTTACTCATAGCCATGACTTACTAAACAATGACCGACGGCAGTACCGCGAATGCCATACGGACCCGACCCATGGGAGTTATTGAATTCTGTGAGGACAACACAACAACACCGAATGCGGTCGAGCCAAACGGTAGAGCGGACGTTATGTCGAGGTTTGTCGAGTCATACTGACAGCAAAGGTTAGTATGGAATGACAATTATCGAACGAAAATAAGAGCGAGGTGGCGTAATAACCATAATAGTCTCGAACGATCGGGGTTATGGATGGAGGAACAATCGAGTATGCCACCACCCCAAGTGGCCGAACCATCACACGAGAAAAGTGGACTTGGAACAAGCTCTTGCGCAAATGCTTACCTCTCACAATGCTTTTATGAATGAGACAAGAGCAAATATGCAGAACCAGGCCACCCAATTGAACAATCAAGCAGCACAGTTGAGGAATCAAGCAGCACAGTTGAGGAATGGCTAGTCTGTTGGTAGAAAGACAGCCGAGTTCATTACCGAGCAATTCAGAGGTAAACCGAAGAGGAGAAGGGAAAGATTACTGCAAGGGCATTACTCTAAGGAATGGAAGAGAGTTGGAAATCCCGGGGCCACAACCAATGTTAAGAGAACTGAAAATTAAAGAGCAAAATCAGATCATCCCAAAAGATCAGATGCAAGATGAGCAGCCTCGAGATACGAGAGCAATCAATGATAATAAAGTCAGGAAAGAAACCGAGAAATAGACAACAACATATGGACATACCATACCAATTCCGTATCCTTAACTGTTGAAGGCCTTCCAATGGGATGCCCATTGTGAGGAATGATTCACGGCGCTGAACCTACTTAGGCTCCTGATACGAGTAAGTCCCTCTAAGGGAGAACTACTCACGCTCTATTTAGCCGTTTCTGACTTCTCGACTAGTGCCACCCTAGTCGGAGGCGGAGGAGACCAGGAACCGCTGGCGGTCTGTGCTTGTAGTAGAGGCTTTAAGGAATAGGAGGAAGGTACGAGATGGAAAAACTTCGTTCGCATTGTTGACCGCCTCGGAAGACTCCGACCATAATTCGAAGCCCCGCTGTCGAAATTCAGCAGAACACCGATGAAGCAAATGTTGCACAAACGAAACCTGCAGGCTGGTGAAATGGGCCATAAGTGGCCGAGTTCGAAATTAGGTGACGAGAACAACAATCAAAGACACATTTGTGATTTCATCATGGAATTCACCTCAGTAGAGCCCATTGAAATCGCCCAACTCCCATCTAACCTCCCCATCTAGAGGTTGTCCTTAGATGGGGCCGCCCAGCTCCATGAAAGTGACGGAGCTTGATTCGACCTCCCGAGGACGAGATCGGCGTAGAATATGCACTTCGAGATTCGGATTCGGGCCTCAAACAAGCGAATATGAAGCCATCATTCTTGAACTAAACCTCGCCCCCTCCATGGAGGTACGATCATTAGAAGGTATCTTGGCGATTCTCGGTGGTGGTAAAACATATAGAAGATGACTCTGAAATGAGCGAAAAAGATGATCAGATTATCTCGAAGGTACATGAGTTGCTCAAAAAGTTCGTACGAGTTCAAGTCAGACACATCCCAAGGACAAAGAATTCGCGAGCTGACGCCCTAGCTAACCTAGCAACGGCGTCGCAAGTAGATTTGGACAGATGGGTTCCGATCGAGCACCTCATGAAACCTTCAGTAGACGTCAACAACGACGAGGTCCTCCCAATAATGACAGCCTCGAGTTGGATGGATCTCATTTGGGACTATCTATTGAACGGGATATTGCCAAGTGATCCGAAGGAAGCATCTAAACTAAGGTAAGTCGGCCCAGTTCACTCTTTGCGAGGACCCTTTATAAGCGAGGTTTTTCATACCCTCCTCAAATGCATAGGAAAGGAAGATGCTAATTACATACTTAGAGAGGTGCGAGGCATGCACGTGGCAGCCATATCGAGAAGCTCGGGCCTTGGTAGGAAAAGCCATAGGCAAGGGTGTTATTAGCCACGATGCTCAGAGCTGCATACAGAACTGGTCGGAAAGTGCGATCTACCAAGAGCATGCCAAGATCTCCCATCTCCTAGCAGAGCCACTGACCTCGATTATAAGCCCTTGGCCTTTTCAGTAGTGGGGATTGGACATACTCGGGCCCCTGCCCATTGGAAGGGGTCAATGCAAATTCGCTATTATAGGAGTGGACTACTTCACTAAATGGGCTTAGGCCGAGCCATTGGCAACAATCACCGAGTAAAAGGTGCGTAACTTCGTTTGGAAGTCCATAATCTGTAGGTTTGGAATCCCAAAAGCACTGATATCAGATAATGGAAAACATTTGGACAACCAGAGATTCAAAAATTTTTGCGTTGAGCTCAGAATCAAGAATTACTATTCGTCCCCAGCTCATTTTCAATCTAATAGACAAGCAGAAGTCACTATAAGGACTCTCAAGGCAGCATTGAAGACTAAGTTGGAAGACCAAAAGGGAAAATGGGTGGAACACCTTCGAAATTACTATCAGGCATACAAAACTACATGCAAATGCAGCAGAAACCGTTTGCCTTGGCATTTGGCGTGGGCGATAGTCCACGATGGGGTTGGGCTAGAGTCACCTAGGGTCAGTTAGCGAATCTGGCGCGGCAGGAGACTCTTCGCGTTTCTCGATATCACGGAAGAGAAGCGTGAAAGTAGAAGCTTCGGCGCTTAGGAGCTCTGGCAGCAATAAGGTAATATGATTTGAAGGTCAGGCCTAATAGTTTCAAGCCCGGTGATTAGTGCTTAAAAAGTGCTCTTTTGAGGCCTATTCATTGTAGGTTTTAGGCACTTTTTAGGTACTAATCATTCCAAATAACCCAATTGGCATATTGATGTCCCTATTGTGTTACTAACAGCATTTTGTAGGTGTTTTGGTAGTTTTGTAGGCGAACCTTCTTCGTCTTGATTTGGAGCCCGAGAATAGTGAGACACGATGAATCTAAGCCGAGTTCAACGCCATATTGCAACTTAGAAGACATTTGGAGCAGTTGGGAGTGAAGAAATGGATCTTTGGTGATGCGAGGAGGCAATGTAGAAGTGCGGGATTATCGCTACACTGGCATAGAAAATTTATGAGTTGCGAAAATTTCGCAACCATAAGCGAAAATTTCGCAATCACTTAGAAATTTGCTATGCACGATTTTTCGTTATGATAAATGAGGGTTTGGTATCATAAGCGAAAAATAATATAAGCGGCATTAAATTTTCGCTATGCCTCTGATTTTCACTATCATAGCGAAATTCACTATGCATCTTGAGTGTGCAGCGATTTTGATCCAACGACCTCGTTTTGTGTAATTCCCATTTGCCCTCAATGTAATCTTTATTTATATTTAAAAGTTGTTTTGTTATTTCACACATTTTGTAAAGGCTATAAGCCTCGCATTGTATCAAACCATTGAATTGATCAATCTTTGATTCTGATGTTTTGCTTTTTCCGGTTCTCTGCTTCTCTTCTCTCTTCATTTTCTTTAATTTTCTTTCATTTTCTCGGCAACCAAACATACGGGTGATGACAAACCAGACATATTTGGCTACCTTTCCTTGAAGATTGGGTCGAGTGGTGGAGGTTTAGAGGTAGTTTTGAGCCATCTCATTTATCCTGCTTGCATTTATGAGCATTTAAGCTCCTTGCATCACTAGGTTGAAACCTCCTAGATCATTTCATGATGTGTATTTAGTGACTTTGTTTATTCTGATGGATGCTTAATCTTGATCTGTCATCCATAGTTATCTCCTATTAGTTGCTGTAGAGGTTGGGGCCATATGCACCTTGTTAGGGACTTGAATGCTCAACGAATGTCATATCTCATGAGGAGTAATTTAGGGTTTAGGTTTAGTGCCAAATCAAGGTCGGTTTGGGAAGCGACTATAGGTCGTATCTAGAGGAAACAAGCCGGGCATGAATACACCTTAAAAATCAATCCAATGATCCAAAGACTTCAAAGTCTTCTTTTCCTAAATTTTCCTTTAATTTATATGCAATTTACAACCATCGACCCACTTGTTTTGAACAAAACCGCCAAAAGAAATACAATTTTCAACTCAACTGCACTTCTCATTTCACAAAGAAAACCCATCCCCGTGTTTGACCCTAGACCGCTATATTGCAGTAGCCTCGCTACGGTAGTAGGACACCTAGGATAGAAATTTTGTTGATTCCTATAGCCCTACTGTGGCATGAATCAAATGGCGTCGTTGCTGGGGATGGTGCCCTAGTGAGATAAGAAGCTGTTGAACTTGTGATTCATATCACAAGTGTTGGTAAAATCTCATTCCCTTTTGATTTTATCATTTTTTCCCACTTGCAGTTCACTGCAGGGGATTTTAAATTTTTCCAGTACATTCAGTTTTTCTTTGCCTTAATTTTAGCTAACCTTAACCCCACTGTTAGATTTGTTTTGGTTGTTTCTTGTTGATTGTGAAGTGTGCCAAGACAGTTTATCTGATGGGATAGGAATTCTTTATAGTAAAACTGAGAGGAATTATTTGTTGCCTGGAGCAGGCTTGAGTGATCCTCCACAGTGCTCAGATGGGTCTCCTGAGAGGAGCTAAAAGCCGACAAGTGCCTAGGAGCCTAATGCATATCGATCATGAGGATTACATACACCCACCAGGTGAGTGCACCCTCATGGCCCACTGGCGAGGGAGGTGGCGGTGGGGCGCACTTGAATTACTCTACTCCCAACATTCCATGGTATGGATAATGAAAACCCTTACAATCACATAAGGGAGTTTGAGGAAGCATGCACCACTTTCAAAGAAGGTGCAGTGGACATGGAGCTCCTCAAGTTGAAAGCCTTTCCACTGACCCTAAAGGACAAGGCAGGGTAGCTAAATGCATTAAGAGCCAAGAACCATAAAGGAGATTGAGGAGAGTTATGAGGCCAAATTTCTAAAAATTCTTCAATGCTCCTCAGACAAACAACTTGAGAAGAGCAAATTTACACCTTTGCAGCTCAAGATGGTGAGAGATTCTACCAGTGCTGGGAGAGATTTATGGAGACTATCGGTGCATGCCCACACCATGGGTTTGATACATGGATGTTGGTGAACCATTTTTATGATGGAATGTCCCCTTCCATGAAACAATTGTGGAAACTATGTGTCTGGAGGAGATTTCTTGAGTAAAAAAACCTGTAAGGGCAATGGACTTCCCTCAATTATGTGGCGAGACCTCCAAGGGGCTGGGATGAGCCAAACCAAGAGAAGCCCGGTGATTCAAGCCACGATTAACCAAAAGTGGAGGTATGTAGTACCTCTCGAATCTTGTTTGAAAGCTAAGGTATCTACCTTGGCTAGAATTGGAGGAATTAGAAAGAAAAGGGTCCATAAGTTGCGGTGTTGCAGAAAGCCATGCACGAGTCAAGCTGACTCAGCTGCCGGTCACGGCCACCGGGAGAACCATGTCCAAACCCCCATTCTGAGGATGCAAATGTGGTGGGCCAAAACAAGCCGCAAACAAATGCTCCATATGGCAACACTTACAACCCAAGCCCGGAGGAGTCACCACATAACCTTGAAACCTCGACCTCTGTACATGTACCCCGAGCCACAATGGCAGCATTCTACCACCACTTCCTACCCCGGCTGCCCGGCAAGACACCCACCTCCTCTCCTGTTGAGCAAGCCGTTTTGAATTTGAGCAAGGTGGTGGGAAATTTTGTGGAGGAGCAAAAAGGCATCAATGCTAAGTTGAACAAAACAATTGAAAATGTAGAAAGCTCCTTGAACAAGAGAATAGATGGGTTGGAAAGTAACCTTAACGAAGGAATTGGCGGCTTGCGGGCATCCATAACAAGAATGGCAAATCGGCTGACAAGAGGCGGGGAGATTCCTTCTCGGTAACTGCCAAATCCAAGGGAGTCCACATGAGGCGGGCTATTACAGTGAGCCTCCCCCGAATATGGATGAAGTCAAAGCTGTAATTACCTTAAGAAGTGGGGAAAGAGGTTGATCGGCCAATGCCCAAGCTTTGTTGAGGAAACGAAGGGGAAGAATTGGAGCGAACCACAGTTTCTTGAAGGAGGACTCGATGAGCTTAGCATGCCACCTCCGTTCCCCGAGCACTAAGAAGCGAGAAGAAGGCATCCTGGCAGGGCCGGCATCCTAGAAGTCTAAGGCGAGTGAAAGATTGACATACCCCTTTTTGAATGACATCAAGTCCACACTTTATGCAAAGTTTTGAAGATCTCGTACAATCAAAAGAAATTTGAACATTGAAAAAAGGCATTCTTAAGCCCGAAGACAAGTTAGCTCATATCAATGCACAGAGACCATGGTGAAATCTGAGGATCTAGGGACCCCTGACTATCTCGATTAACATTGGAGGAACACACGTGACAAGCCTTTGTTAGACTTGGGTGCTAGTGGTAGCCTGCGCCATACTCGGTGTATAGGCAACTAGGTTTGGGAGGCTGAAACCTTAACATCACCTATCCTTAGCCGATCGATCAGTGACAATACCAAAAGGGATAGTGGAGGATGTGTTGGTAAAAGTAGATAAGTTCTACTATCCGGTGGATTTCGTGGTTCTCGACACAGAACCGGTGGCAGGGGGCACTAATCAAGTGCCCATTATATTGGGAGGCCATTTTAAATACATCAAATGCCATTATCGAATTTTGGAATGGGAATTAAATGCGGCTCACATTTAATGACATGACAACGATAGCATTTCACTTGGGCAACAAGCAAAAACCGATTGAGGATAGAGGGAACTTCGTCGATGAAGTTTGCACGAGTGGCACCTGCAGGTGAAAGGCATGATACTAATAGCGGCAAGAAGAATTGATGGAGAACAATGACGAGTTAATGAAGAATCCCGCAGATTTCCTCTGCCAGCGGTCGGCCTTCGCCCTTTAGAGACGGATTGCCCAAAACAAAGGGGCGAGCATGAAGGCAGGCACACCGTGCATGCGTGGAGGAGCTTCTCTTCTGGACCCTCCGAGATCAATGGCTACACAAGCTGGGGTGGTTCTGCGCGGGAACACAGGAGACCGCCTCAATTTTGTTGAAATTTTACTTTATATTATTTTAAGTCTTAATTTGGGTTTTAGTGATTGCCTACTTTTACCTATTTTCTTTTCAAATATTTTCGCATTTACAAGCATACATCATAATTTTGGTTTTGAATTGTTGTAGGAGTTGCGGTGCGGGGAGAATCTCATTTTCCTCTCTCCCGTTCAGGTGTAGTCGGTGCCTTTGCTCGACCATGTCATTCCTCTAGTTTCAAGAAGCCAGATTCGTTTCATCTTCTATTGGAGGTACCACACAGTTTCTTTTTGAAAAAGCTGATAATTTTGTGAAATATACTAACATAGAAATATACCATACAGCTACATTTTTCTGCACTTTTGTAACCATTTTTTGCCCCCATATTTTTATGGTCTTATCTCTTCCAAAAGTTGAAGAATGGGCATTGCATAAATATCGTGTTTTATTTAGCCTAGTTCCTACTTATCTAATTGTTGGTCAGTTAAGTCCCTAGTCTTAGCCCTTTCTCTTCCAGAGAGCTAGCCACACAATGCACATCGGTTTCATTAATAGGCTAAAAAATTTCTTGACCCGCTTTCATATAAACCATGTAGTTTAGGTGACCACCTGTAATAGGTTGTGGTTCCCCATAAAAGAAGACCAATATGTATCAAAAGAAAAAGAAAAAGAAAAAGAAAAAGAAAAGAGTTTGTTAAAGCCGCGGCCTTGTACAAGAAGCCCAGAGCACGGTCCGAGGGGTATATGGTAGCCTTTAAAGCTGGTGCCACCAGACAGCCCAGTCGGGAGCCCTTGGAGTTCTTTACTTTCGCTACATGGGTGGATGGGTGGAGTTTGCTTGAGTTGTAGGTGCTGAGAATTCAAAATCATTGAGTCAGGGTGAAGCACATTAGAGTTTATTGGTGTCGAGAGATCCTTTGGCTTTATGCCACAAACCTTAGTTGGTTGGGAGTCATGGTGGACCCTCGTATATGGACTTTGGTGAGGTTGATTCTCGGCATTGCATCCTACATTACTTTAGAAAGGTATGAAATAAGATGGAATCAATTCTATTTTGGTTGATCACCCTTCTAAGGCATTAGCATTCTGGCAGGTTGGGGGAGTGCTAGCGACTAGTTAGTTTATTGATGCTAACTGATCCCCTATACACTTAGCACTTGGTGGAAGCTTCAGGTTGATTCCCTTAGGGTGAACACTGCCCCAGCAATTGATCTTTATGGCATTCGGTCTCTCAAACTGATTTTAATGCAGGGCTCCAACCTTTGACACTGAAGCTAGAGCATTACCTATACCCACACTTTTTGTTCATGCGCATATCTGCATGTTCTCTTTTTTCTTTAGTTGTGTTTTCATTGCTAAGGGACTAGCAATGTGTAGGTTGGAAGGTGTGGTTAGTGCTTAAAAAGTGCTCTTTTGAGGCCTATTCATCGTAGGTTTAGAGCACTTTTTAGGTACTAATCATTCCAAATAACCCAATTGGCATGATGTCCACTATTGTGTTACTAACTTAGGTATTTTGTAGGTTTTTAGGTAGTTTGCCGGAACTAAACACTTCTTCATCTTCAATTTGGACTGAGGACGGTGAACCACGATGAATCCAAGTAGGGTTCAAAGCCATGTGCAGCTTAGAAGACATTTGGAGCAGTGGGGTGAAGAAATGGATCTTGGTGATGCGGCGGGAGGCAATGCGGGAGTGCGAGTTTTAATCAGCATAGTAAAATTTCGCAAGGATTGCGAGAATTTATAATATAAGCGAAAATTTCGCAATCCTGCCAGTCGCTATGTAATTTTTAAGCTATGATAGCGAAATTTCGCTATCATAGCTAAAATTCGCTATGATAGCGAAAATTACTATGCAAAGAGAAAATTTAAATTTTCGCTATGCCTCAGATTTTCGCTATGATAGCGAAATTTCGCTATCATAGCGAAATTGTTGCCCGTTTGATTTTGATCCAAACGACCTCGTTTTGTGTAATTCCCATTTTGCCCTCAATGTAATCTTATTATATTGGTTATTTTGGTATTTCACACCTTTTGTAAGGCTATATAAGCCTCTACATTGTATCAAATCGTGGGGTCAATCAATCTTTCAGTTACAGTGTTTTTGCTTTTCCAGTTCTCCTGCTTCTCTTCTTCTCTCTTCATTTTCTTTAATTTTCTTTCATTTTCTCGGCAACCAAACATACCTGGGTGATGACAAACCAAGGTATGTGGCCTCGCCTTTCCTTGAAGAGGTCCTTTAGTAGAGTTTAGAGTAAGTTTTCATGCCCTCATTTATCCTGCTTGCATTTATGAGCATTTAGCTCACGCATCTCACCCTAGGTTGAAACCTCCTAGATCCAGCCTCGCCAATGTGTATTTGGCAAGCTTTGTGGTTACAGTGGATGCTTAATCTTAGATTCACTGTCATCCACTTAGTTGTCTCCTATTAGTTGCCGTAGGTTGCCTCTTTGAGGCCATATGCACACTGTTAGGGACTTGAATGCTCACTGAATGCCATATCTCATGAGGGAGTAATTTAGGGTTTAGGTTTTAAGTGCCAAATCAAGGTTCGGTTTGGGAAACGACTATACGTCATTATCTAGCAGAGAAAACAAACCCGAGGGCATAGAATACACCTTAAAAATCCAATCCGGTGATTCAGACATCAAAGTCTTCTTTTCTAAATTTTCCTTTAATTTATATACGATTTACAACCATCCAACCGCTATTTTTGAACAAAACCCAAATCCAAAAAGAAGAAATACCATTTTCAACTCCATTGCACTTCTCATTCCACGAAGAAAAGCCCATGCAATGTTTGACCATAAACAGCTACCTTCTGATGATAGCCTACTTCTGTGATGGGACCTCCCAGGATATAAATTTTGTTGATTCCTATAGCCCTACTGTGGCATGAATCACCTGGTGACCTAGTACTCAAGAAACTCTTGCCAACAAGGAAGAACCCTAGTCACGGGAAACTGGGACCCAATTGGAAAGGACCCTATATTGTATCATGGGTAATCCATCCTAGCAACTATGAGCTCCAAACAGAGGAGGGAAAGACCTTGCAACACTCTTGGAATGTCGAGCACCTCAAGCAGTTTTACCCATAAACCTCCAATTTGCCCATTATCGCGCAATAGTTCCACTTTCTCTCGAAATAAAATTTTGTTTTATTTTCGATCACCCAACTGCGTAAATCATGAAGAAAAGCGGGAGAGGCTTGGTTAGTGATGAGTTTAAAACTCATTTGATTTTTAATCCATTTTTATGAGTTTATTACAAGTTAATTGTTGATTCATATAATGAAACCTGGGTAATTTGCTCAAATATAATTATTCAGAAAAATACAGCAGAAGCGAAAATCACATAAAAAATTAGAAGAATTCAGCCTGCAACAAAAAGGAGGTCGCAACTAGAAAAAGAAAGTCGTGACAAGGAGCTCTTTTGTTCAGATATTTCCAGGTCACAACATCACCAAGACCAGTTAATGAGGTTACGACCAAGAAAACATGGTTGAGACGAAAATATTCATGGCATTTGAAATTCGCAGCGCCAATGCGAGGAGTCGACGTTGATCGGATTGATGGAAACCAGCAGTTGGGGTCTACGCAGAAAAAGAGTTGGGAGGATTGCAACAAGTTCTTAAATGAAGGACTCAAATTGAAGTCACGACATCGTCTGAAGTCATGACGGGTAACTGGTGAGCAACAGAATCGTTAGAAATCTAGTTGCAACCATTTTGTTATTCAAGGACCCCAAAAGAGGTCGCGACCAATCAAAGGTCGCGACCTAAAGAAACACTGAGCATTAGAAAGCCATGTCGTGACCTAATATTGAGGTCGTAACAAAAACTCGCCAACAAAGTCTTTACCAAGCAAAGTCATGACCATGTCAGTCAAGAACCTAAAAGAGTCGCGACCAGTCATTGAAATTATGACGTGAATCATAAGTACATGACATCGATTAGCAATTATGTTAAAAACAGCGAGACAACTTGCAGCGAGAAAGGAGCAAGCGGAGTCGCGACATATATTGAAGTCGACCTATTTAAGGCAAAGGGAGCTATAAAAGCGATCAGCGACCCAGTATTGGTCGACATACATTCTAGCTACATCAAAGCAAAGACCGAGAAAGAAGGTGCGCGGCACGAAAAAGAAAGTCACGGCCTGAGGTAAGGCAGTAGAAATAGAAATGTGGTCGCAACCTTGGCGGGTTGCGACGTCACGGTCGCGACAAGGAAAGGAAGTCCGACCCAGAAAACTAAAGTGGTGACAAGCCCAAGGAAGTTGCAACCTAAGCCCCAGTGCTTGACAGGATTTGCAACATAAGGGAACTACAAGCGAGGTCGCTGACGTGAGACTAAGTTGCGACATCAATTCTTGAACAAGCGAAGGCGGAGAATTCGACCTGCGGAGTCGCGACCACTAATCAACAGCTGAAACTTGGTCGGCGAAGTGGAACAAATAAAGGAAATCCAGTCAGCGACATCGCGAAGTCGCGACACGAGACCAGTGGTGGGCTTTTCTTTTGAGAATTCCACCTGGAGTTTTTTTTGGGGATTCGACCCAATTTCGTTTGACAGTATTAGAATAGTAAAGTAGTTTTCCGTCTTCACTACCCAGGAAAAGAGGAACGGAGAGGAACTCAATGTATAGTCTAGAGTAGAATTTTAGTTTTTATTTTTATTTTATTTTATTTCTTCTTGAATTCTTTTACGGATGCAGCTACTTGACTGTGCGAGAAACCGGTGGGCTGGATTTCTATTTATGTTATTTTCTTCTTAAAATTGTTTGAAATTTATGAAATCTGAAATTTAAGAATTCATTTCTTCTCGATTTCATTGCGATTATATAGTGGATGTACGTGATCGATTACTCCATTTCTTTAATTGTAATGCAAAAATTGAATCTGACTCTATTTGGTTGATTTATAGTTAATTCTGAGTCTTTTACGCAAAATATAGAGAAAATTATTTGGGTTGGGATTTACTTACTTGGTGTCGTTTTTGGACGATAAGTTCCCGATAGTAGTGCAGAATACCGAGTTGGGAATGTATCTTGCTCTGATTTCAAGGATGCCCTCTACGTGACACAAAGTTGGAGATTCACGAGAGAGTGAGAACATTCATGGTATCACTAGACTACCATTGATGAAGCTGTTGAGCTACGAAAGTTCATTTGATAAATCCCCGTTCGCTCATGAATTGGGTTGGAGGGGGAGTATTTAACAATATAAATAATGGAAGAGTTCTGTAATCTAAAGGAAGTTCCCAACCCCGTGTTAAATTGAGATCTAATCAAGGAAAGGGCGGACGAATAGATGCGGAGGATGAGCCACCAGGTAAGTGGTAGCTTTTCAAAATCACGAGAAGGAAATGCAAAGATCTGCCATCATCAAGAAAATGGGTGTGAGGTATTGAGAAGAAAAATGCCCCGAGATCTTGCAAGAGAGTGGAAATCTGGTAAATTTAGTTTGATCTTGTCTTCGAGAGAAGCAAGGGTTTCCAACTAGTGAATATGGAGAAATCCAACTGCAAAATTTAGAATCTTGGCCAAATCGGATCAGCCACATAAAAGCAGGCAATGTATTTTTAAATTAGCGGAATTATTTGTTTCATTGTAATTCTTGATAGTTTCGTTTCCCACAGCCGATTAGATCATTATTTGATTATCATTTATTTTTATTCATTTATTTTTTATTATTTTGTTTTAGCTCAACGGTTAGTAAATAGTCTATGATCTTTATTTTTAGATAAAACTTTCACTATGAGTTTTTAGTCCAAATAGCATGGAATTTCAATAGTTAGGGTAGTTGATCTCTAATTTTTATCAATCTCTGTGGGAATGAATGATTCGTGCCACGGTAGGGTGATCCGGAATCAACAAAATTTGTTTCCTATATTCCTCCTACTGCCATAGTCAAGCTCTTTGCCCGATGCTATAGCCTTCTAAGGTCGAACACGAGATGGGTTTTCATCCCACAAATGGTCGCATCATGTTTGAAAATGGTGAGACTTTATTTGGATTTTGGACTTGGGTGAAAACAGGGGAGATTGGTTGTTCACTGTTTGACTGAAATGGCTTAAAGTGAAGTGTGAAATGGTGACCTTGAAGGCTTAGGTCACTAGCTTGATAGAATGGGGTTATTGAGGTGTCCTAGGGTTGTTCCTCGCATTGGAGCAAATGACATATAGTCAAGCCAACCAGAATCTTTGTTTAGCTATAAACCTAACCTAAAACACTCTATGAGTGAAGCATATCTTTTGAGCATTCGGTGTTCAATCGATTTTGAAATCCTAGCATTTAACCTCTATTCAATGTCTCGTCAAATGACATCTAAAGAATGTCGTGCATCTACCATTAGAATACCTTTGAACCCTAAAAGCATGACAAGTATTGACCAAGGAAAGACGTGCGTAGCATTAAACCCCTAGTTTGAAAGTTTGGAATATAAATCGCGATTACTGTTTCATTTAAAGCATGAGGACCTTTGCGAACCACCAGCAACGAAGCCTAGCAGCCCTCTCCTCTTCAGGCTTTGAGGAACTGCCAAGCATCCCTTGAGTTGTCATCCTCAAGGGGTGTGTTTGGTAGCCAAGAAAATGAGAGAAAGAGGAGACAGAAGAGAACAAAATATAACCTAAAAACTAAAGCTGCGGGAAAGCTTACATAAAAATAAAAGTTAGGGTTACAAAAGTCATAAGGTGGCTTATATAGCCAACCGAATTGTGTGAAATACCAAAAATGCCTAAAATATGTAATTACAATAGGGACGAAATGGTAATTAATCAAAGCGAATTAAGTTTGGAATCAAAAACATCAAAAACACAGGGGCATGATTTTTGCTATGCAGTGAATTTCGCTATCATAGCAAAAATTTTGCTATGATAGCAAAATTTCGCTATCATAGCGAAAAATGCAAGGCATAACGAAATTCAAATTTTCACTATGCACAATAATTTTCGCTATGATAGCGAAATTTCGCTAACTTAGCAAAAATTTGGGCATAGCGAAAATTTCGCTAGGATTACGAAATTTTCGCTATGGTTGCGAAATTTTCGCAATCCTTGCGAAATTTTCGCAATCCTTCTTAATTTTATAATCATAGCGAAATTCAATTTAATCTCTATTTGCCTCTGCTTAGCCTCTTGCATCAATTCGGCTCCTTTTCATCACTTCACTTGACATTCATTTTGGCTGATGAAATGAGAATTCTCAGCATTCAGCACCCGACCACGACCTCCAGGAAACTTGAAATTATTGATTGAGGCTCGCAAGAAAACACATAAAATTACCAAGAAACAACTGAAAGCGGGTCAGTGGTACTAAGTGGTGCACGTGTGAATTGGCTCAATTCATATGATTAGTCATAAAAAGCACTCAAAACCTATCTTAAATAGGATTAGAAATAGCACTTTTTGAGCCTTAATCCACCCCAATGAGCACGTGCTAGTCCCATAGCAATGTTAAAAACAATGAAATTGTACATCTCTTGCTTTTAGAAAAGTGTATATTGTTGAAAAAGTGTGTGTAAATATAAGCCTTGCAACTAGTGTGAAGATAATTAGACCCGACAGCCAATGTAAGAGAACAAATGCCATATAAGAACAAGTTTTAGGCGACATCGGTTCGAGGAAGTCAACTGAACTGCAAAATCTAATCATTCTAAGGTAGCAGTTGATAGTGATTTGCAAAGTTATTCCCTCCCCCAACCTAGCTCACTATGGCCTTAAGCGTTGACCAACCTAAATAGGACTAGCTACACTTTGTTTCATTCTTTGATTCACGTTGTAGGGTGCGATGCTAAAGCTGACTTCATCAAAGTCAGTAGCAGGTCCACGATGACTCTAACCAATTAAGGTTAGGGCATCAAGCCGAGGATCAACTGACCACAAACTCTCTGAGGCTCGCCCCGGACTTCGAATGACCGAGGAATTAAGCACCTCTGACTCGCTAAATGTACCTATCCACAGTGCCAGCGAACACCTAAGTCGATGACTCCCCTTGAGGTGGGTTTAGGGCATTGGGCTTTAAGGCTTTCGCCATATACCCCTCGGACAGTGTTGGTTTCAAAGCGGCGTCACGGCTTTGATATCTCTTTTTCTTCTTTTTTTTTTTTTCATTGGAAGACACATTGGTCTTCATTCACGGGTAACTAAACCTATTACGAGATTCGTCAACGGATCTAAGTAGGCTTTGCAAAGTGAAAAAGGGTATATAGCTTCTCAACCTATTGGTACAATCGGTGTGCGAGTGTGAATTAGTAAAAGGGAATGTTCGAGGGTTGAATATCTTTGGAACTTCAATGGAAGCCAAGAACTAAAATCATGCATGATTATTCTATCATTAAGGTAACATACATAGCTTCAATTTTCAACTAAAGGCAAGTAAACACAAAATGTGAGTACAAAAATGATTTGCAAAGTGTAATAAAGCGCCAAGCAAATACCATAAGCTTTTGATATAACCAAAATGGCTAATACATGCTTAATATAGCTAATCATAACAAAAGCATCACTGCCTACTATTGGCTAATACATGAATCCTAAACAATCCTATACAAAATGAGTAGGTAGTTGATAAAGCTAAAAATAGTACAAAACATGATAGAAGACACTCCTAACTCTAACTTTTCCTCCCAACCAAAGTATAAACATGCCTCATTGAGTAGGGATAGGAAAGTTAGAGAGAGAGTGCGACCACCTCACTCTCGTGGTGAGGTGGTGGATGTGCGATAGATCGAAGTTGCTGGCACTTTGCATTTCTTGCGCATGTCCCGAGGAGGTGCTGTGTAGATTTGGTCACGGTAGTGCGTAGGCTCGGCGGGGAGGCAGAGTGGCTCATGATACGAAGAAGCATGGCGTGGCGTAGCCTATAGTGGCCTCGGCTCGGGCCATCCGCTGGTCCAACGAAGCCTGTGTAGTAGTAAGCCTTGCGGTGGCTCGCAATAAGCTCCACGGCCCGATAGATATGCTCTCAGGAGGCTGTTGTGCTATGTAGGAAGGAGCTGCGATGTCGCGGGGGTTTGGGAGCGAAGGAGGTGGAGGTGGAGGAGATGAATTTGGGCCAGGCTCCTCTCCTCTACCTCCACATCGGGATCGGGATCCTCTCCTCGGTGGGTCTCTGCGCCTAAATACGCAGCCTCCTCCCGATCCACGCTCTTGGAGAACAAAAGAGATCAGCATAAAAAGAGATCGCTCCGTAGACAGGACCTGAGTGTAGTTGATCCTCCACTCGATGCGCAGCTCCTCAAAGAACCCCAGATGCTCCAGGACCTGGCTCAGTAATCGCGGCATCAACAATGGTAAACTCTCAGCTCGAGCCAGGCCCTTGCGGTGGACCTTATCCTCAAAGTGAAGCAGCGCTGTCTTGATGACCCGGCTCAGGAGGACTAAGCGCCGTCCCTGCGAGATCTTGTATACGCGCCTGCAGTATGGCTCCCTGCGGCGGAACATAATGCTGCAACGAGGCAATTTTGGTCTGGATGGGTGGTGCACGAGGACCATACGAGGTGGAAGCCTACGGAAGAGTTCGGGTCCGTAGGCGTATCTCCTAGCGGACAACGGACCATCTCCCTCTGTGATGGCTGGGGCCAATCTTTGTATCCTCTAAATTGAGTCGACTCTGTGCAGACTAGCGACTAAATGTCATGACTCGGAGTACTCCACGGCGGCAAATCAATCTTGAGCAGGAGCTCAATGATTTCAGCCTCCCGGAAGTCATAGGTAGTGGCGAAGCACCACCGGGGATAATAGAGTTTGCAGCGGTGTCATGAATGGTAGAAGAGAATGCGTGGTGACCTCATGGAGTCGACGGGTGGGTGGTGGTGGTAGTTCATCGTAGAATGGCTCCCCGTGGAAGTCCCTGGCATGTAAATCTACGTTCCCCGGAATCGGGACACCGGTGAACATGGGACGCCTAATCCTCGAGGCTGGTGAAAGCTGGGGTGATGATCCCTCATCAGCTGGGGGAGGTGACGGCTCGGGCCGAGATCTAGAGGCTTGCCCCGGGCCTGATGTTCGGGCCCTCCTGCGTCACCTCCCGAGGCAAGGGGCCTGGGTCCCATCCTTCCGACATCTCCATAACTCGGGGCTCCTCAAGGATGGTCGGCCGGGCCAATGTAGGTTGCTCAACCCGGCTGCACAGTCCAAGAATGGGCTCCTGGAGCCCCGGAAGTGTCTCGATCCTCCATCTCCGGGAGGCCGACCGACCCCGGGCCTATACGAGAACCACCCCACTGGGACTGTTACTCAGAGCGTTAAGAGGCCGCAGGGGCAGACACAGGCTTATGGCAAGGCACGGCCGTGCTGCCACAGATTCACAAAGGCCGGACTGTGCACGCATGTGCTGGACCGTACCCGCGTGCGCTGGTCCGGGCTACAACGGAGGCGACGCACTCAAAGAGCTGGCCTAAACGGGGCGACAACACTACCGGGACTGCGCTGGGCACCGACACGCCCCGGCTCCTGGGCGCTGATGACAACAGGCACGGCACGCACAGGTCGACTTCATATGTCTATGCCAAACTATATGTAAGTCACATTATTGGGCCAAAGACTATTAATTAACCAAAGAAATATATCTTCAAACTCGTCATTTTAAAACAATATAACCAAATACACCCCGAGTAATTTATTTTCAAATTATAGTTTGGCATGATATCCTGCAAGTGCACAGGTCGACAAGTAATAAACTGGATATAAGTCCAGATATCGATCCCACAGAGATCTCAAGAATTCAAAATCAACTACCCCGACTACTCAAGCTCCATACTATTTGAACTATAACATGATTTAGTATTTCAGCTAAGAAACTGTGAAATATACTATTACATGCAACAAAAAATGAACAATCAAATAAACTGAAATCTAATAATAATGAATAAAGAATAGATAAGGAAATAAATGAAATCAAGATACCATCGCTTATAAACACACAGGGTCAATGCTATCAGAAGTATCAATTCGTTGTTAACACTGCACTACTTTGCAATTCAGATTTTTAGAATATGTCCAAGCCTTTTAGTAGTACGTACCGGATTTCAAACTCCTACATTTCATTATCTAATTTTTCCTGCTTCTCTCGAATACAGGAATGAGATAACTATTTCTTTTAAAAGGGACTTCCTAATCAGGTATTTTTCTTTGCAATACTATACCCATTTTACGGATCAGAACCTTAAATTCCAAGTTATCTGGCCACAAGCGATATACAACTTCCAAGGTTACTCTTCCTCAAAATTAATAGATCACCCTCTCCGATTAGATCTCGCCTAACACTGAGTGGATTCACAATTCGAATCAGTGAACTCGCTTGTTTAAACCGAGATAACTCATTCAACTCTGGCCCTGATTTCGCGAGAAGAGGATTTATCAAGTAAACTTACAAAGCTCATTAGATTTCTAATAGCAGGTTAATATACCTTCAATGAAATGTTCATAACTCCCAGGATTTTCATCTCTGTGTCACTCAGAGGACCTCCTTGAAATCAGAGCAATGAAACAATTCTTAATCCGTATAAGAACCTATATTCGCATCAAGAAAATTTAACCCAAAACCGGTGCAATTCATAACCGAAATTCGCAATTTGGCCGGAAACAACTACAGAAAGATAATTTCGACAATAGCATTCACTTAATGGAAGCCGGGTTCCCCACCATCGAATTATACACTACAAAGATTCCTCCGATCACAGGAATAACCTATTGCAAACTAAGGATCTAAACTTAAATTGTCCAACTTCAAACATTCCAGTAGTAATGAAAAGAAATGAATTCTGTATTCAGCTTCTTCGCAAAACGATTACATCCAATTCCAGAAAAGAAAACGAAAATCAAAACGATAGATCTAATCTAATCTCTAACTATCAACAAGAAAAGAAAAGAAAAGAAAAGAAAACTAAAAAATAAAGAAAAGGAGTTTCAAATACCTGCACTTCTCACCGTAGTCGCCTTGCCACCTTAATGAAATAATGCGGTATTTATGTGGTTTCTCACTGGGCCCTAATCCCAATGTCTTATTTTGTGGATTTCCAAGTAGTCGTCTAAACTACCTTTCAAGTCGCGACTTCGCTCTCATCGACATCATCCATGTCGCGACATCGATCTCACGCCGCGACATCAACTTACTATGTAGCTCGACCAATATTCATGATGCTCGCATATCAATATCTTGTCGCGACATCTTCTCACGTCTTCTGCAGGCTTTAGATGGTGCTCCTGATGTCGCGACATCGATCTCACGTCGCGACATTAACTAGATGAACTGCAGCTTTCAATCGATGTCTTTCTCGATGTCAGCGTAATTCCTGGCCCCTTTGTCGCGGACATCTCTTTGTGGCTCAGATTTGATCCGGGTCATCTTGTAATGTCGCGACATCGATATCTTGTCGCGACATCACTTTATGAAGCTTCAACCTTCAATTGATCAGGTCTCGTGTCGCGACTTTGATCTCTTATCGCGACTTCAACTTATGGCTTTCATGGTCTTCACTGACGGCTTTCGTGTCGCGGACTTCACCCTCGTCGTGACATCACCATTTCTTCGCCTATCCTGATGGTTCCTCCCGATGTCGCGACATCGATCTCTTGTCGCCACCTCAATCCTGGGGCCGAGCTTCAACCGGTTGCTTTTGGTGTCGCTGACAACAACTCGGTCGCGACATCTAGTCACGCCAGCAGATTTCAACCGGTCTCTCCGATGTCGCCACATCGAACTCACGCCGCACTTCTCGCCTCATGTCTTCGTAGGCTTCAACTTGTCTTCGGATGTCGCTGAAGATCAATCTCTTGTCGCCACCACTTAGATCTTGTGTTTCAATCAGTTTTTCATGATGTCGCTGACATCAATATGTCATTGACATCAATCGAATACCGTATGTTTCAATCTTGTCGCCATCAGATCTTCCTTTGATCGCTCTTGCCGCCGCGACATCATCCCACGCCGCCGACATCGCCTTAAGTCTTTGCGCCTTTAACTTCAGGTTCGATGTCGCTGATATCAACATTCACGCTAATTTTCACTTCACATTAATCGCAGAACTTCAATCGCGGGTTCCTCGATGTCACGACTTCGATCTCATGTCGCGACTCGGGTTATCTTTGTGATTCCCGTCTTCGCGACTGGGACTTATTTCTTCCACTTCGCGATGTCGCGACCTCATCACCGGATCTCATGGTAAACCCCAAAATCGCAGCACAGTTGGGAATCTCGCCTGTTTCATTTCCCCGCCCCGCTATTTTCTCGCATTTTTACTCCGCCGCCATCGCGCAATTTTCCACTCGCATTTTCTTCTTTCTTTTTATACTTCCCCGTAAATAACAAATTTGTGAGTTTCCTTCACACTTCGCATCTTAATTATTCCCTTTACATTAAAATCAATATGAAAACGGGACTAAAATAGATGACTTTGGCTCATCAAACTCCCTAAATCTAAAGTTTTTGCTTGTCCTCGCAAAGAAAAAGAAAGAATTATTTGTCCTCAAACAAAAATAAAAGAAAAAAATTTTTATGACATTTTTCTCCGATTCGTCATAGTTGGTATTCAATTTAATTGAAATGCAAGGTATGCATAATTTTCTATACATCTTAGCTTCAAGTCCAGCTTCAAGGTCGGTCTTCTACTTTTATGCTATAAACTAAACCGTTGAAATTGTTTTACAAACAACATATCTATCGGATCATGTTGAATAATGGATTATTTTCCTTTCTATTTTCATAATCGAGTCATTTAATCCCCCTAAAGTTCTTCACAATTTTGATTGTTTCATTCTTCCAAATTCCATAGCTTGTTTTTCATATTGATCTCCACTAATGTAGGTGATTTCACCCTTCAAGATCAATCAGCCATCTGGGCTTATAATGCTAGGCTTGGGTAATGGGTGATGGAAGGAATTTTAGCTAAGCTAAGATTACCGAACATTTTCTCCTCTTTCTCGCCTTTCTTTCTTATAGTTTCTAATAAACTCCCCTAAACTTCATGTTCGGGACATCTCTTTGATTTCTTCAATTTAATCGTGGTGCCTCTATTTCACTTGTACTCTACCGGGGAATTTTCCTTGTCACCATTCTGTGTGGATAGTGCAATGTTTAACTTTTGTGCTTTCTAACACTCTTAGCGAACTCAGGTTGGGCTCCTATACCAGATGGCATTAGTACTCAAAGTTGAAACACCCTAAGAACTTAATTGTTCAAGAGAGTTAGCCACAAGATAAAACTTATCCCAGTTCTTTTCGTCGCATTTTCTCGCTATTTCATTTTTCTTTTTCATTCCCTTTTTGAGTTCCTCAAAAACATATACTCCCCCAAACTTCATTTTCTTCTTCCTTCTGAATTCCCGGTAATCATCAGTTCCCATCAAGGATTGATTTTTCTCTCGATGGGTTAGTTTACTGGGCTTATTTTTTGAAAAAATCACTATTTAGCCCAATTAATGGAATCCAAGGTATATGCATCAGATATTATCAGGATGGCTAAATGGCCTAAACTATCCAAGAATGGCCTCAGATCATCTTTTTGTCACCGGGACACCTAGGATTTCGCCTCAACTCAATAATCTAACAAATTCTAGAATCCGATTGAACAATTTGTGACTAACCATAAGGAGTATATCGACTTATTTTATTGATGAGTAGTTAAGTTAATTGATATTCAATGTGTTCCTTGACTTATTGTTCATACCAATAAACTCAAAATATGTTTTGTTCCTTCTATTGTATTACCTTCCTTCATTCCGACTTATCGCTTAAATATAAGTAACTTCGCACCTCAGGTTTCAATTAAACTATATTCATTTTGTCCTTATTCTGCAATTTTTCCTCATTTCAGCTTACTCCTACTCTAACTGCTTCATTCAATTAAGCTCATGACCTTTCAGCAGTTTTTATTCTGGAACTATTTCCTACTTTAATTTCCTAATCATGCAACCACAAAGCAACACAACATTGAACAATCAAATTCAAAATAGCACACAACAATTCAATTTAAATTTCTCATTTTATTGATTCATTTGCAAACGTTGGATACTACAAGAATGGATAAGGATGGTAAGGAAGGTTAGCAAGGAGAAGGTCTATTTTTCTTTTTGGAAGAGGTAAAATATTGTGGGATCCAGTCTAAAGTATTCAACGAATGGGAATGAAGGAATTTCATTTCCTTCTTTCCTTTTCTTCGGTTTCCTCTTAACTGCTTCAATGAAAATCTCATTGAGATCAACTTTCTTATTCATAGCCTATCATGCCTCTTCCCCAAGCTATTCATTGTATTCTCCATTTCAGTCAAGTGACTTCAAGAATTTAGAAAGATTGTTGTTAATCAAATCCAAATTTTCACCATTCTTTCGCCTGTAGGATTCAAATCCATTGCTTTTGTCTCTATCATCTCGCTTTGTTTTCAAACTCCTTCAGAGACTTGTATAGTAACTTGAAGCCCTTGATTTGCTCCCCCAAATTTGGTTTCATGCTCAGATCTTTTTCTCTATCACGTTAGATGAGAATCACGCTCAAACCGACAGTTATAAAAGCTTCATGACTTAGTTTGAGTTTCCGTAGTCAGACAGATCTCTTTCTCATTTCTTTCTTAAACTCTTTCCCTCACGCTTTTAAAATTTTTCATCCGTTTCCTTTCTGTTCATTCTCTCCCACCGTTGTTCTCTTCTTGTATTCCACCTCATGCTCCTTTTCTTTTCTGTTTAGCTCTTCCTCCCACTGCTGGTCTCTTCTTTTCAATTCTTTTTCATACATGCCTTCTCTGAATTCCTGTTTTAGGTTCCACTCCTTCTCTCTTTCTTCTATTCTCTTTTGCATGGCATTGAGAGCTTCCAGTATCGAGTTGTTCTCTTGTGCTCCTCTTGAGCTTTCTCCATGTTGGAAATTTCTGTTTCGCACAGAGGAGAATCGCTAAGGGATGAGAAGTCTATCACCGCCTCAATCTTACACTTTCATCGGTTCTCCGTGAACATGTAATCACTGTTGTCGTGAGTTCCTTCCGGTGCTCGCTCCTTGATCGCGGGCCCTCTCGAGTCTCCTTTTCCGGTCCACTGGCTTCACCTCCGTTCTACCAAGACCCCTTTTCCCCTCTCTCGGTTTCGGGTCTCACTAACTCCCCGCCAAGGAGTGGTGAAGCTCGTACTTCTTCTTCTCGATTCCCAAATTCCTTCACCCCAAATTCCAAGCATAGAACAAAGAATTGTTACCGGGTGAGGAATAAAACCTCCCTTCATGATACCCTCATGATAGAATTCCTCAATAACAACCCTACATTGATCTTGTATCCTTTTAGAAACGAGCATACAACAAGATGCTGTTTCTCATCAGGTAATGTTTTCTTATTGGAACCAAAACACGCTTAGGAAGTAAAACCATACCTTTCGCTTCCTCGAGGCTTCCCGTTCGTAGTTCTTGGCTTTCCTTCTCCTTTTGGTCTAACCGCATCTCTTCCATCGCGAGTTTCACAATCTTTCTAAAAATTCCGTTTTTCCAAAAGTTTCTTGAATTTGGAACCATGCTTGCACGCCATGCCATGTGCATCGCCGATGGCCTTAGCTTCCATATTTAAACCCGCATCTCTAACACAAACCGCTTCCATCCTTCCTTCCTACCATTTGAGCAGAAACCCTCTACTAAGCAATGTATAACCTGATTTTTGGTGCGCAGAGACTCTCCATCCTCTCTCTGCCTATCATCTCCTCGAAGAGTGACAGGTTTTTGAATCTCCTCGCAACAAACCCCTTGTTAGCATAATACTTCTTCCATCAGGGAATAAGCTTCGCCCGAGACGAAATCTCTACTTCTTCTTCTTCTCCTCTTCCTTTCCCTTTTCTCCTCGTTTTTCTGGGAGAAGGCTTCTGAGCTTCCGGTGTTTCGATGGCACCTCTCCGGTTCGTTTTCCGACTCGTAATCTCATCTAACTGCTCTTCGGCAAGCTTTCCGATTGTTCATGTTCCCTCATAATCTGCCCAGGTTAGGACTAGGTGGGAAATTCAGCCATTGGAAACGAGAGAAAAGCTTTTCAGAAGGTTTGGAACGCTAGGGTTTTCGGGGGTTGAGATTCAGAAGGAAGACGAAGGTGAATAGTTATGTGGGTTGGAGTGAATGAGAAAGTTTCCAACAGTTGCAATTCAATCAATGTTCGTGGGCTAATTAATGCTTCAATTAAGACATGTCGCGACTTCAATTCCGCCTCTTTTTATTTGAGATCATTAAATTTAGGCTTTTGAAATGAGTAGTCGCACGTGTTCAAAGACTTTATGTCACGACATACCTAGATGTCAGCGACAACACAAGCTTAGAAATTGTTTGATGTCACGCACATCCCTTCTATCTTGAAACTTAATTCACGTCGCTGACTACGCTGGTATCGCGACATGTACCTTCTCCTTCAATACTCACACGTTACTCAAAATTACCACGACATCAATGTTATGTCACATAACCCTTCACGCGCCCTAAACCCTTAACCCAATGATCTCAAAAACTTTTTCTTATTGTTCCTAACCCTTTAGGTAATTCATCGCATTCCAAGCAGATTTAACAAGCAATTCGAGTATATCTATAGAACGAGTTGTGTGATTCAAGCATTCCCCTTTCACGTGGGTAGCCTTTCCGCATCACTGGAATCGTTTCGTGATTGCTCATATTCATGTCTTTGAACCTTGCAGAAGCTTACTGCAAAATTCAAGTAAAATATAATTAAACTTCAATTGATTTAAACCATTAACTCATTCCTTATAAAACAAATCTGAACTAATTTAAGCAACTAAAAGAAAAATATTTAAAAACTTAAAACCAGGAATTAAATCGTCATTTCCATTACCGCTTAGCTTTGAGTCCCTTAGCTGGACTTGTCAGGTATTTCATCTTTCCTCAAGAACCGCTGAGTTCTTCATTTTCCTCTTCTGCTAGATAATGCTTAACCTTCATTCCATTGACCTTGAATTCATTCCCCATTATCGCCTTCATCGTCACTGCCCAAATGTAGTACTTGACACCACTGCGGTAAGCACCCACTCCAATTGATTTAATTTCCCCGAAATACTTTCGCCTAGAGTTAAACGAAATTAACCTCGTTCTGCCTTAACTCTTCAAAATTCTCCGATCATGCCATTTCTTTGTCTTATCTTTGCATTGTCATAAGCTTCATTTTCTGAGTTCTTCCAGTGAGTGATTGGAGTAATCTTTCTTCCCTTATGACACATTAAAATGGTTGCTTCTTGATGGCCCACATTGCCTTGTATTCTAATTCAAGAGGTAGATGGCCTTGGTTTACCAAAAACAACTGTATGGGGACGCATTCAATGGGGGTTTTGTATGCGATCTGTAACCAGTGCATCATCAAGTTTGGAATACCCAATCCTTCACTTGAGCTCACAGTCTTTTAGTATTCTTTTGATCTTCACTTTGTTGGAAATTTGCAGCATCCGTTGAGTGCAGGGATGATAAGCTAAACTCATTGCATGCTTGATCCCATACTGCTCATGAAGATTTTGCAAATATTTTGTTTATAATGGTTCCCCATCACTATGTAGTAGTTAGGGTTCCAAATCTGCTTTCGAAAATATTCTTTTTACCAAGAAACTCACAAGCGTATTAACATCATTCCTTAGATGAAACCAACACTTCCACCCATTTGGAAAGCGTAATCTGTAGCGTATGTATAGTTTCCAAATGATGGTGGAAAGGTCCCATAAAATCTATTCCCCATACATCAAGGAATTTGTATCACCATAATACCTTTGAGGGGCATTTCATTCTTACTTAACATTGTTCCCGATCTTTTGACATACATCACACGATTTAACCCACTCGGCACAATCTACGAGAGATAGTGGGCGATAAAATCCTGATTGGAGTATCTTGCGAGCTGTTCTTTCTCCAGAAAAATGTCCCCCATATGGTGATGCATGGCATTCATTGATAATGTTGCCTTGTTCACTTTCTGACACACATCTTCTTATTATCATGTCAGCACCTCTCTTGAATAATAGTAGATTAAATCCCAAAGATATAATACACAACTTTGTCGATTCGAGTTTCCTCTTACGTTGGTAGCTGAATTACGAAGGCATTACTCCTGAAAGCCGGATAATTTACAATATCGATACCATGGAAGTTGGAAGAAACCTTAAACGATTTAACAAATACAGGAAGTTCTCTGTTAACATCACATTTTCTTCTTCATCATTGCTTCTTTCTACTCTTGACAAGTGATCGGCTATCACATTGTCACATCCCTTTTTATCCTTGATTTCCAAATCAAACTCTGCAGCAATGGCTTCCCACATATCAAAATCTTGGCTTGCTTCCTTTTTAGACATCAGTATGATTAATTATGATCGGTGAATACCATATGATTCCTAAAAATGTATTGTCTAAATTTTTCACCAAAACAGCTCTTGTGGCTAGCATCTCCTTTTCGGTTGTTGAGTAGTTCTCTCGTGCTTCTGTTGAAAGGTCTTACTGGCGTAGTATGTGCACAGCGGAGGCATACTTTCGTTTCTTGACACGGCTCCGCGTGAAATCACGGCATCACGCATTATTTCCAGTCACGATCCATCTTTGGTGCGGCTAAATTATGAGTGCTTGTACTTGTCGAACTTGTTCGCCGGCATCCTTTGCGAAAGTCATCAAAATTGAACCTTGTGTCCTTTTCCCGATGTCACCTAGTAAGTGCGGATGTGCGAAAAGTCTTTGATGAATCTCTGTAAAATCGACATGCCCCGAAAACTGCTTACTCCTTTTTGCGCTGGTAGTTGGTGCGAGAGTCTTGATAATGGATACCTTGGTGATCGCCTGATCGATGTGAGAAATTTTATGCCCAGACATTGTCATACGATACAAGATAAAATGGCATTTTCCCAGTCGGTGCTAAGTACATTTGTCTTGGCGTCTTTGAAGTACTGACTTTCTGATTGTTTAAACATTGATCAAAATTTGGATCCATACACCGGTAAAATCATCCATGAAATTTCCATCACTTCTTCAGCAAATGAGAATATAGGGTATTATGCACCTGCGGAATGTAAGTGGAGCATTACATAGCCCAAATGGCATCCTTGAGGCAAGACCATAAGGGCATGTGAGGCGTGGTCTTCTCTTGATCCTCGAGTGCGATAGCAATACGATTGTATCCACAGTACCCATCGAGAAAACAAAAGTGAGGGTGTCTACTAGCTTTGTCAACATCGATCAATGAAAGCGAAGGAAAATGATCTTTTAAGTTCTTTGTATTCAACTTCACAGCAATCAACACACCCTCCATCATGTATCCTTGTTCTTGTTGGAATCAATTCATTTTTGCATTTCGATCACGGTAAACCCCCTTTCTTTGGAACCACATGGTGGGCTCACTTGAGGACTATACGAAATAAGCGTAGATAAAACCGGCATTCAACATTTTGAGTACCTCCTTCGACTAACCTTCATCATGGATTCGAGTCTCCTCGATGTTCTGATTGGTTTTGAAGTCCTCTTCCTAAGCGGAATCTTATGCATCTGTAGGTGTTGGGTGATACCCTTCGGCTCTTCAATGGACCAAGCTAGTGATTCATATGCTTCCTTAATATTTTCAGCAATCTTTGTTCCTCGACATCAGTCGGTGAGAAATGATCTTAGTTTCTTGGTAGTCTAAATAGGCATACTTTAAATGACATGGCAACTCTTTCAAAACTAGCCCATACATCTTTGAATTATAACTGATGAATTTCCTCTTTTTCACTATTTTCCCCATTATCGTTTTTACATTTTTTTTAGCCAAGCTCAACACAGTTTCTATAGAATGGCTAGCTGTATGGAAATTCGAATAGACATCTTCGGTATCTTGGGAATTCATCTCTTTTTCATTGATAAGCGGAGTATTACAATCATTATTAACATCGGGTTGGAAAGTGAGACAAAATCAGCTACATTGCAAGCTTCCTTATCCATCTATATTTTGCATACTTTTGATCAAGTTAAAAACAACGACTTCTTCCTCCGACCCTCGAATCAAAGAACTCCTTTTGCATGTCAATCGGGGCAGCTCAGTAGCTGGGATGGTCTTCCCAATAGTAGGGGTACTTGTGAATCTTCTTCCATGTCCGGGAATGATGAAGTCTACGAGAGATACAAACCCAACGTATGAGCACATCTTCAATGACCCCTTCAGGTTTTGCCATCGTCTCAATGCGCCGTTTGAGAGGGTAACAGGTTGTGGGAGTAAGCTCCCCCAGGCTAATTTCTTAGCGACGAGAAGGGCATCGGATTGATACTGGCTCTTGAGTCCACGAGAGGAAGCTGCAGATTCCATTCCTCTGACAATACAAGGAATTGTAAAACTCCACAGGTCACTATCTTTCTTGTTAGTTCTTTTGATTCTTGCATTGCAGTAGCGGGTGAATTCATGTCAGCTGCCTCTTATTTTTCTTTTCTTGCTCGGTATGTCCTTGAAATTTTGCATAAAGTGGCATGGTCCCACTTCGATAAAGGCATGCGATCTCAAAACACGAAAAGTTTTCCAAGAACGCACCAAGCATATAAATATTTACAAACTTCACCATAGTCTTTGTCAAATGGGACTCTGGCTGATCCTTGGATGTTCTTTTTCTCTCATGCTTTTGTCATTTCTCCGAGTGTCTCTTCCACTAAAGTTCCTTCACATCATCTTGCCTCTTTTCATCTCCTTTACTCCACTTCCGTCTAGGCGCACGGCCATGCGGTCTTTGGGTTCACTCTTATGTCGTGCAGGAAGGCATCTTTCCTCTCCCGGCTGGGTTCAAGGGCCGGCGCCTTACTTGTGTCTCAGGTTCTTCGGGGGATGCATTGGTAGTGTTCACGAAAAATTTGAGAATTGGTAGCGTTTGCTTCGATTCTCGAACTTTTGTTCATGGGTTCATGACTTTATTACCCCGTAAAGCTACTGACATTTGTTCTTCAAAAGATGGGGCCCTCCTCTGACCCTGATATTCGTTTCTGTGCTCATTTCCTTGTTGCTGCTGGAACCTTGGTGGCTGTTGATAACCCTGTGGAGGGTTCTGTCCATGCCTTGGGCCTTGTGAAGCCCCTCCACCATAAGAGAAATTCTCATGGTTCCTCAGTGCTGGGTGATAATGTGCTGGCAGGTTAGTATTGGGTTTAAAATGGTAGTTTCTTGGCTCACCCAGATAATTAACCTCTTCAGCATCATAGAATTGTTCTTCAGTAGCCCTCTCAGCACTTCCTTTCAATAACTCTCTTTCAATAGCTCTGTTCATGCAAGTGTGTGCGTCTTTCTTTCTTACATATCGCATGCATAATGGCATCGACTTGGCACTCCATGCATTTGTCATCTTGCTCGGCTCCATGATCCCTTTCCTCTGTGTTTCCTCTTGAGCTCGGAAGGAGTTTCATGTTACATTCATGAGTCTTCAATGTCGGCTCTTTTTGCCTCTTATTTACTTTTAGTTTGAATGCTCTGACATGAAGCATATGATCCACTTTTGATATATCATTCGAGGCATGATATACGATGTCGTCTGAGTCTTCGGATCTATCCCATGCGTGGACATCTTCTCGGCCTTGGTTGAATCTTTCCCGAGCTACATACGGCTCGTAACACCTATTTGGAACACGATGGATTTCCCTCCTTTAACTGCGTGAGGTTGGGGAGGTGGGGGAAAGAATCTACTAAGTAGGCCTCGACTAACTCCTCCCAGTATCAAGCGGAACCATATGGTAATGATTCATACCATGTAGTATTTGTATCTCTCTTAGAGAGAATGGGAATAGATGCAACTTGATGACACGGTCTCACCCCATTCAACTTCAACTTGTATTAGCCATCTGAGGAAATCTTCGAAGTGCTGCGTTTGGGTCTTTGATTAGGATGACCGATGGCCCGATCTTTGTTGGACCATTATGTGCGATCTTGGCTTGGGATTGAAGTGTGGCATCAAGCTGCGAATTTGTCGATTCTTTGAGTATTCATCTTGTATAGTAATTGGTCTCGAGTCCTCCATTGTATGTCGGCGATTGGAGATGCCCAGCTTCTTATGTACCTAAATCTGGTCACGCCTTTCATACGCCATGGTTGGAGTTTGCCTTCTTGATCTTTCTCAAGCTACGGTGTCTCTGATGCGTGTCGGTGGAATCGGATCGATTAATTTCCTATGCATTGAAATTATGCCCCTGAAATCAAAACACACTTACATTAATAGGATTAGTTTGGTCAACAAATATTTTCAATCTGGTTTGTAAAGATTAGTGGCCAAATAATCACTTTACTTGAAAAAACTATTTTTGTTCTTTTCCCTTAAAATGTCCAAATTAGCATTTCCTTCTTTCATCTGAATATTGATTTACTGAATTCTTTCGATCCCCGGCAACGGCGCCATAAAACTTGTTGACTTCTTTATGTCTATACTTGGAAGCTATGTAAGTTCATGACATTATTACCGGACTATTAATTAATCCTCGTGGAAATATATCATAAACTTAGTTATCTTAGCTTATTATAAAACCAAATACACCCTGAGTAATTTATTTTCAAATTTTAGTTTGACATGATATCCTGCAAGTGCACGGTGACAGTAATAGCTGAATATAAATCGAGATATCGATCCCACGAGAGATCTCGAATTCAAAATCAACTACCCCAGGCTACTCAAGCTCCATACCTATTTAAACTATAACATGATTTAGTATTTGACTAAGCTGTGAAATATACTGTACATGCAACAAAAATGAACAATCAAATCAAAAGCTGAAATAAATAATAAACAGATAAGAATAGATAAGGAAATAAATGGAAGCCCATAGATCATAGTTTATAGTTTGTTTGTTAAATACTACGTTGTGAGTATCAATTCTGTTGTGCTGCTGTTAATTTTACTTGTATAGTCGATTTTTAGAATGTCAAGGCTTTAGTGAAATGCAATTTGGATTTCTCAAACTCCACATTTCATTATCTAATTTTTCTGCTTCTCTCGAATACAGGGAATGAGATAACTACTTTTTAAAAGGGACTTCCTAATCGGGGGTATTTTTCTTTTGCAATGCCGTTACCCATTTTACGGATGTTTGTAAACCTTAGCTCCCAAGTTATACGTCAAGCAAGGATATACAACTTCCAGTTACTCTTCCTCAAAATTAGAATAGATCACCCTGCCCTTGATTAGATCTCTCGGCTAACACGGGATTGGATTCACAATTGATTAGGGTGAACTCTCTGCTTGTTTAAGCGATAATAATTGACTCATTCTTGTTTCAAGAGTGAGGAAGAGGGATTTATCAAAGTAAACACAGCTCAGACCCAGATTTCTGCCACGCGAGGTTAATATACCTTCAATGAAATGTTCATAACTCCCGGGATTTTCATCTACTTGTGTCACTCGAGGACCTCCTTTGAAATCGAACAATGAAACAATTCTTAACGTGTATAAGCCCGATATTGATCAGAAAATTTAACCCAATGAAAGTAAATTCATAGCGAAATTCGCAATTTCTTTGGAAATGACTACGGGAAAGATAATTTACGACACGAAGTAGCATTCACTTAATGGAAGCTGGGTTCCTCAATTACTGAATTATACACTACAGCATTCCTCTGATCATAGGAATAACTGCATTATGAAACTGAAGGATTCGAAATCCAGAAATTGTCTGAACTTCAAACATTCCAGGTAGTAATTTGAAAAGAAATGAATTACGTAGTCGGCTAACCCTTGAAAACGATTACATCTAATTCGAAAAGCGAAAATCAAAGCGATAAGATCTAATCTAATCTCCTAGCTATCAACAAGAAAAGAAAAGAAAAAGAAAAGAAAACTAAAAATAAAGAAAAATAGTATTATTGACTACGGATCTCTAAATGCACGTATGTATATGAAACTACCTTAATGAAATTTGGTATTTGTGTATTTATAGGAGTTTCTCGAGTTGGGCCTAATCCCAATGTCTTATTTTGTGGATTTCAGTAGCTGGCTGACTACCTGCTGAAGTCGCGACCTCAGTTTCCTTGTCGTGACATCATCCATGTCGCGACATCGATCTCACGTCGCGACATCAACCACTTCTATATGGCCTTGATGGGTGCATTTCATGATGTCGCGACATCAATATCTTGTCAGCGACATCTTCTCACATCTTACGCCCGGCTTTAGATGGGTGCTCACGATGTCGCGACATCGATCTCCTTTGTCGTAGGCATTAACTATAGATGAGGCGCAGCTTTCCGCGATGTCTTGATGCCGCGACCTCGGTCCTTATGCGTGACATCTCTTTGGCTAACTCGTAGATTTGTCACGGTCGTTCCCAATGTCGAGACATCGATATCTTGTTCAGCGACAAATCACTGTGACTTCAATAGCTAATTGATCGGTCTGGAATGTCGCGACTTTGATCTCTTATGTGTTTATCGACTTATGGCTTGCGGTCTTCACTTGATGGCTTTTGGTGTCGTGACTTCAGCCTCTTGTCGTGACATCAGTTCATTTCCTTTCAGCTTTCATCTGCTGGTTCCTGATGTCGCGACATCGATCATATCGCGACCTCAACGGATTCTGCGGAGCTTTCAACTGGTTGTTTTTAATTGTATGACAGCAATCTCTGTCGCGACATCTAGTCACGCCCTTTGCAGATTTCAACTGGTCTCTCCTGATGTCGCGACATCGAACTCACGTCGCGACCTCAGCTCATGTCTTCTGTAGGCTTCAACTTGTCTTCGGATGTCGCGACATCAATCTCTTGTCGCGACCTCGGCAGAGGATCTACTTGAGGTTTCCATGGTTTCTCATGATGTCGGCATCAATGTTATTCGTGACATCGGCGGGCTCACGCATGTTTCAATCTTGTAAGCCACTTATCTTTCCTTTGATTGTTCTTCTTGTCGCGACATCATCCCCCGCGTCGCGACATCGACTTAAGTCTTTGCGGAGTCTTTAACTTGTAGCTACGATGTCGCGACATCAATATCTTTGTCGGCGACTTCACTTCGCTGACAACGCAACTTTGGTTGTGGTTCTGATGTCCACGACGCCGATCTATTATCGCGACCTCGATATCTTGTGATTCCTTTGCTTCGACACGCATCAGTTTCCTTCCAATATCTGATCTGCGACCTCATCAACTGATTTGTGTAAACCCCAGCTATGACATTAGTTAACGGTTGCTTTCATTTACGCCTAGTATTTTCTGCATTTTTTACTCACTTCGATTCTTGCGAATTTTCCTTTGCATTTTCTTCTTTCTTTTTTATACTTCACACCAAATAACAAATTTGGTGAGTTTCTTCATATCTCTGCATCTTAATTATTCCTTTTTTACATTAAAATCAACAGAAAAATGGACTAAAAATAGATGACTTTTAAATGCATCAACGGTCGGGGCTGGAACTCACAGCGCACGACACTAGAGGCCGGAGCGGTGTAATAGCTGAGCACGGATTCGAGGGCAGGGCCTTTGGAGGAACAAACGAGGGAGGGTTGGAGGAAAGAAATGAAGCAGGAGATGAACATAGAGCCTCCGCCACTTTTTACCTTTTTCTCCTTAGGTTAAGAGCAAGCTGAAGGTCTCACGGAAGTCCGAGACATGGGATGCCAAATTTTACTATAACTTGGTTCCATCTGCAAAATCAATGAAAAAAATTGATTTAGGTAAATTGAACTAAATTAAAAACAAAAATCAAAAATTAAAATTTAAAAATAAACCTAAGAATAAAAATAAAATAAAATTAAGATAAGATTACCAAAAAGGAAAGTTACTAAAACGGTAAGTTACTAAAAATAGCATAATATGAAAATTGACTAATTCTAAGCAAAATTCAAAAAAATTTGAGCTGTAGTTTGGTTTCAGTGGACACCAAACCAGCTCAATTTCAGCCGATTCGCACTCATGGAAGTCGAGGAGGAGGAGCTCCTTGACCCGGCGAACTTTCTTGCTACCAGCCCTCATGCTTGTAAGTTCCTTTACTTGTTGACTTTCTTCTCGGATTTGATTTTAGGCAGATAATGGCTGCGAGGGTGGCCAGTGCGAGACAACTCGATCAAAGCATGCTTCATACTTGGTTTACCAACTGCCTTGCAATTTGGGGGCTTTTGGTTTCCCTGCATTTTGACGAGCGAAGCGGAACTATTAACCTTTCTTGTCATCTTCAAGCTTGTGTGTTATAAGAGTGAAAAAATATTGAGCTCGATGTCATGTAGCCAAATGGCAATTTGCATGGCTCCATTTAAGTGATTATCGCATTGGCGGTGGCCAAAATGGTCTTCCGGATAATTGGCGCGTGATTGGAGCCCACTTGCGGCTCGGTGTCAAGTACTCTAATCGACTAGGTAGTAGAATTTGTCCACCTTTACCAACCACATCCTCAGCCTCCCTTAGGAATTTTCATCGTCGATCGTGATGACAAAGTGATGTTGGTATGTGAGCTCCCATAAACCTAGCTGTATACACTTTGAATATGGCAGGAGTAGGTTTATAAACTAATCTAACATTGCTTTGTCTATACTGAGTCCCTGATGTTAAGCGATGTTGTGGGGATCACGGATCCCGCATTTCAGCTGGGGTCTTGCTCGGGGTTATGGCGACTTGATCGAGTTAGGAAGGCTTTCTTTGTGTGCTGGCTTTCTTGAGGCGTACGGGTCCTTTGGGGAGCTTGCCAGGTTGGGACTACTTTATCATGTAAAGTAGTGGAATATTTACTAACTTGCCTTAGCACCTCCCAATTCGAAGCTTGGTTTGAGATTTTTTCTTGCCTCTTAGTGCTTGGGAAATGGAGGGATGTTTTTCCTCCTTTGGTTCTTCAACGATTTATTCCCACTTTCGAGGGCTCGACTTCCTTTTCCTTGCGTATTTGCCGGCTGATCATAAGGCAACTGGTTGCACAATTTCTTTTCCACTCCTCAAAGTGATGATAGCTTTCACTTCATCCATCCTTGAGTTGCTGGATGAACCTACATCATGGACTCCTTTTGGATTTGGCAATGTTTGGGAAGGAACACATAACATACCAGGTGTTGAATCGCACGTGATTGGAATATGGGGTTTATCAATTTTCTGATTAAGGTTTCTCTCAAGCCCATCTATCCTCTTGTTCAGTGTACTTTCTATAGTATCAATTCTTTGTGCCAATTGTACATTGATCCCCTTTTGTTCTTCCACAAAATTGCCTACCACCTTGCTCAAGTTTAAGATGGCTTGTTCCTGAAAGGTGATGGTGGTTGTGGTTGAGATGAGGAACCAAGCGTTGTTTGGCACCCGAGGAGCACATAAGCGGGGATTAGGTTTCGGGAGAGATTGGGGTGATTCTTCGGTGGAATTGTATGTATTACCGTATGGGGCATTGGAGTTGTGGCTTATATTGGCCACGACATTAGCATGCTACGAGCATCAAATCCTTCCTTGAGGAACGCATTCGATAGTGTTCTCACAGGTGGGCGGTGGGGCGACAATGATGCATGGAGTTAGCTGTGCGAGATTGCTGGATCCAGCTGCACGCATTTCATGGAGTCTTTTTCCTTCGGCTCTTCCACGCCTGTGAGTTATTTTTTGCTTTCATCTCCGTATCTTGAAAGTGCAAAAATTCCTCCTTTGGTGGATGAGGGCCTCAATTTTTTCTCCACCCCTCCCGCCAGGGTTTTGACTCATCCATCCCTTGGAAGTTTCGACCACATAATTCAAATCATGGCTTCATGGATGCTTGCTCGAAGTCCCCTCAGCATTGTTTCTAGCAGGTTGCTTCATGGCGGGAACGCACACCATAGAAGTGGTTTACAAGCATCCGAAGTGTCGAAACCAAGATGTGGACACGCAGCTGATGGTTTTCCATGAACCTCTCTCGACATTGAGTAGAACCTCATTGTCGAGGGGCGACAAAGTGTAGATTTGCCTCTTGAGTGTGGCGTGCTGTGAGCGAAGAATTTTTAAAAAGTGCGCTGCGGCTTTGCCCGACTTCTAATGGTGTGGTGGTGAATTAAGCCATATCTTATTTGTCTTTGAAGTCCAATGGAAATGCCTTCAGCTTTAACAAATCCATGTCAATTGTACCTTCCTTAAGGTTATGCATGCTTCTCGAATCCTTTATATGGGTGTATGGATTTTTCGTTCCTTTCATAATCGTAGGGAGAGATGGGGCACAGTGAGTCTCCCTTTGCTTTACATCCTCGGCAAGAGAGGTATGATGCGGGGAAGGAGCATAGCTCTAGGAGTGTATGTGATCCCTCATTGGTCACGTATGCTGTTGGATTCATAGGGTTGCTTGTTGGCTTTTCTTTGTTTCCTCGGGTAGAGGATCATTTGTTCAGCTGTGCACCAGTTTCACTGACCTTGCTCAGGCTGGTGCACTCACTCTTTGTAGTCTACCTGAACTGTCTCTATCCCAGTGGTGCATAAACACATGTTACATAAAATTAGAAACAACAAAGAACACCAACAAAGCTTGCCAAAAAGGATCAGTGTTAGCTACTTAAAAACTGAAAGTAGAAATAAAAACAATGCAGTAAATGCTAAGTAAAGAAAACTTGTTGTTCAAACAGCAAAAATTTAAAGGATTACAAAAGGCCACGATACTTGTAATGTGAGTTACAAGTACATATCAACTCATCATCCGTGGTTTGGCACCATCCGGCAGCGCAAATTGATTCTTGCCACGGTAGGGAGTGATACGAATCAACAAAATTTGTTTCCAATAATATTCCTCCCTCTTGCCAAGTAGTCAAAACTCTTTGCGATATAGCGGTCTAAATTCGAACACGAGGATGGGTTTCATCCCTGAGATGATTCGCATCATGTTTGAAAATGGGTGGGGCTTTATTTAGGATTTTGGACTTGGGTGAAAGCTTGAGGGGAGATTGGTTGTTCAACTGTTTAGTGGAAATGGCCAAGTGAGGGTGTGAAATGAGTGACCTTGACGGCTTGGGTCACTAGCTTGATAGAATAGGGTTATTAAGGTGTCTCGGGTTATTTCGCATTAGGGTAAATGACATATAGTGAGACCAAAAGCTAGGATCTTTTGTTTAGCTATTAAACCTAACCTAAAAACACTCCTATGGTACAAACATATGCGAGCATTGATATTTCAATCGGTTTGAAATCCTGGCATTTAACCTACATTCAATGGCTCGTATTGACATCTAAGAATGTCGGTGCATCTGCAAGTGGGGAAGTACCTTGAACCTAAGCTTTGTGGCAGTATTGACTAAAGGAAAGACATTAAATAGCATTAAACCCTAGTTTGGAAACTTTGGAACCATAAATCTCACGAGTACTGTTTCATTTAAAGCATGAGGACAGCGCGAGCCACCAACAATCAGAAAATTTATGACCCTCCTCTTCCAAGGCTTTGAGGCTTAACAGCATCCACCAATTGTCATCCTCGGTGTGTTTATTTAACTTGAGCGAAAGGAAGAGAGCAAATATCAATCAAAAAGGCTAAAATTTGAGGAAACTTACATAAAAAGTAAAGAAAGTTAAGATTTACAAAAGTCATAAGGTGGCTTATATCTTTGTGAATTGTGTGAAATACCAAAAATGCCTAAAATATGCTTAATCCTGATAAGAACATGAAATGGTAATTAATCAAGCAGTCACTGGAATCAAAAAACATAAAAAACACAAGGGCATGATTTTCGCTATGCAGTGAATTTCTCTATCATAGAAAAAATTTCGCTATGATAGCGAAATTTCGCTATCATAGCGAAAAATGCAAGGCATAACGAAATTCAAATTTTCACTATGCACAATAATTTTCTCTATGATAGCGAAATTTCGCACAAGCAGCAAAATTGGAGCATTCTGTAAGAACTTTCGCTATGGTTGCGAGTTTTATAAATCCTTGCGAATTTACGCAATGCATAGCGAAAATTAAATTTGTATGCCTGGCACTCATAACTAGCCTCTGCATCCAATTAAGGCTTCGCACTAAAAATCCATTCCATGACATTTTCTTACATTTTGTGGTAGAAATCAAGTGAATTCTCTGACATTCGGCTGACACGACATCAACTTGAAATTTATTGATTGAGGCTCGCGAAACCTGCAAAATTGCAAAGCAATAAACCAGGTCGGTGGTACTAAACGTGGACTTGCACGTATCGGGTGACAATTCGCTGTATGATTAGTGCGAAAGCACTCAAAACCTATCTTAAATGGGATTCAAATAACCTTTGTTTGGGCACTAATCAATGATACTGGACTTGAGATTTTACTACTTGTATGACTTATTAATTTTTAAGTAAAAGGTTTCTACAGATTAGACCCATATTTTTAAATCATGAACATTAAGAAAGAATTATTTTATAAAGCAAATTTATCCAAAGTGACATGGCTGCAAGAGAAGTGTAAGGCTCTTGTAACTATGAGAATTTGAGGGGGTTTTTAGTCTATATAGAAAAAGGCAAACAAGTTTTATGGTGCCGTTGCTGGGGATTGAAAAGATTGAATAGATCAATATTCTAACAAAAGAGGGAAATGCTAATTTGGACATTTTTATAAACATTTTATAAAAGAAAAGACCAAAAACAGTTTTATAAGCAATGGTTATGCCAGCCACTGATCTTTAACAAGCCATGTTGAAAATAAATTTTTAGGGTCCACTAATCCTATTAATTTGAGTATGTTTCAATTTCAGGAAATCCTTTAATGCATAGGAAACAGGATTCAGACCTGTTGCCAACAGACACTGAATTGGAAAGAACACTCAGAAGCTGAAGAAAGACTAAAAGAGCAGAGAATACAGCCATGGCAGATGAAAGACATGACCAGACAGAGGAGCAAAGGACAATAGCCAGAAGGCCTCCTATGACTGACATACAATGGAGGATTTCTCTGAGGCCTATCATTCAGAAGAATACTCCGCAAATCGTATTACCATCAGATGCAAACAACAACTCGAACCGGCCACTTGATAACAATGGTGCAATAACATCGGGCCTATCACACTTATCAAGACCCCAACGAGCATCTGGGTAGATTTCTCAAGATGGAAAATATAGTGAAACTGAATGGAGTGAGACCAGAGGTGATAAAGCTGCATCTCTTCCCATTTTCTTTAAGATATATAACAGCCACATGGTATGAGTCATTACCATATGGTTCAAGATACTGGGAAGAGCCGTGAAGCATACTGGGCGTGTTCTTTCCATCTCTCAAGCATCCGGTGAGAAGGTAGCAGAGATAATAGTGTTCCAACAGGGGAAGACGAGAGCCTATATATAGCCTCGAGAGATTCAAGAGGCTGCTGAAGAGGTGCCCGATGCATGGAATTGATTTAAAAACCCATAAGGATATAGTGTATCATGCCTTAAATGATACATCTAAGGCATCATTGACGCTTCGTGCTGTGGAGCATTCAAAAGAAAAAGTGTTGAAGAGGCGAGGGATCTGATAGAAGACCTAACCAAGTGCAATATGAAGGCTCCATCTGAGTTTACAAAGGGTAAGGGGTCATGGAGCTGAGTAAAATGACAGCTATGGAAGCAAAGTTAGATGCCATCATGCACAGGATGGACAAACAGGAAAGAAAAATGCACACTGCTCATGAAATATGAGCAGTGGAAAGAGAACAGATGAGAAGAAGTGCTGAAGTACCAACAGAAGAGGACTTTTATGGGGTTGAGGAGGTTAAGTACGTGAATGAACCAAGAAATTACCATTTCAAGCTGAACTTAACCTGCCCACATTATAGTCCAAGATTGGAGGAACCATGAGAATTTCCTCATATAATGAGGAGCACAAGGCCCAAGGCATGGACAGTAATCCTCATCAGTGGATATCAAGAGCCACCAAGGTCTCCAACAACAAAGATCAAGGGTGAAGGCAGGAATGACTATCAGGGTCATAGGAGGACTCAACCATTTGAAGAACAAATGTTGCAGTTCATGGGGGACAACAAGAGGCTTATACATTTCAATGAATAGAAATTGTCTAACTTGGAAGCTTTCAAGTCTGATACTCAAGTATTTCAGAAGAATACAAGTGCCTCATTGAAGAACTTGGAAACACAAGTAGGGAAGCTGGCTCTGAGTATGCCAAATCAGAGCAAGGGTACATTCCCTAGTGACACTCAAAAGAATCCAAAGGAATGCATGGAAGTTCAGTTAAGAATATGGCTGAAACAAATGTTAAAGAAAGAAAGGAAAGAATAGACTAACGAGAATGCTAAGAAACTCGGTGCGATGAGAGAAGAGCACGCCTGAAAGAATACAGGCTAAAGGAGAAGATACAGACCGAATAAACAAGGAAGTAGTGAGCAGTAAAATGTAAGGAGAAAGTACTACCTTATACACCTATAGTGTCATTCCTCGCAGGCTTCGTAAAGCAAAAAGTAAAGAGCAATTTTCTTAGACTTCGACATCTTCAAGAAGATAGAAATAAATATTCCCTTTGTAGAAGTAATCAACCAAATGCCTAACTATGCAAAATTTTCGAAGGAGATACTGAACAAGAAAAGGAAGATAGCTGAGGAAGGAATAGTGAACCTGACATACCGCAAAGGCAATATCCAAAGAAAAGCTCCCAATAAAAATGAGCACCTGTGTATAGTTTCACCATTCCCTGCTCCATAGGGAAATATGAATTCAAGAAAGCCTTGTGTGATTCTGGTGTTAATATAAATTTGATGCCTTTATCATGGTGCAAAGGCTGAGTTTGGGGGAACTAACCCCAACAGCAATTACATTGCAAATGGCTGACAGATCAATGGCACAACCAGAAGGTGTTCTTGAAGATGTGCTTATTAAGGTGGGAAAATTCATCTTCCTTGTGGATTTTGTGATTATGAAGATGGAGGAAGATACCCAAGTTCCCTTGTTGCTAGGAAGACCCTTTTTTGCAACTGGGGCTACCTTGATAGATGTGCAGAAAGGTGAACTGACTCTCTATGCGGAACGGCGTAGTTTGCAATTTAATCTTATCAGAGTCTGGAACACCCTGATGTAGATGCAGAAGGTTGTATGGCTGTAGAAAACAATAGTCTTCTCAGTATTGAATTGAATTCTGATTGTATTCTTCAACATTCTATCAATGAAATTGAGATGAATTTTCAGTATCTTGAGATTATTGATTGTGAAATGTTGGCTTCCAGATGTATAATAAAGAAACAGTCTCGAGCATAAATGAAAACAGTCAAGATGATGTATGCAGCCAGGGACAGAAAACTACTAAGCAGGAAACTAGTGCAGAAGGGTTAATATTGAAAGAATTGCCTAATCATTTGAAATATGTTTTCTTAGAACCAGAAAAGAGGAAACTAGTCATCATATCAGCTGCATTGACTAAATCTGAAGAATAGAAGCTGCTGGAAATTCTAAGAAAGTACAAGGAAGCTATTGCCTGGTCAATTGAGGATATGAAGGGTATCAGTCCCTCCATTTGTATGCACAAAATATTGCTGAATGATAATGCAAAAACTTCTATTGAGCATCAGCCGAGGCTGGAACCCTATGATGAAAAAAAGTTGCTAGAAAAGAAGTTCAAATGGTTAAATGTAAGTTTTATATATATATATCAGATAGTTCTTGGTGAGCCCCAAAGGTACGTGGTTCCTAAAAAAGGTGGATTCCAACGGATCGTAAAATGCAAAGAATGAACCTGATTCCTGCTAAGAACCGTGACAGGATGGAGTGTGTGTAACACTACGTAAAATTAAACACGCAACAAAAAGGATCATTTTCCCCGCCTTCATCGATCGGGACGATAGGCTAAGGGTGACACCACTTATGTTTTCGATGGATACTCCGATATAACCAAATTGCTATCGCATTCGAGGATTAGGAGAAAACCACCTTACATGCCCATTCGTACTTTTTGATTTTAGAAGAATGCCATTCGCTCAGGTAATGCCCCTCGTACATTCCAAAGATGCATGATGTTTCATTTTCGACGAAAGGGTAATAGTTATGGAGATCTTCATGGATGATTTCACGTTGTAATGGATCCAGCTTTGAATGCCTCGTGATAACTTGGGACAAGATTTCAAAGGTGCTAGGACAAGAATTTAGCTTTGAATCGAAAAAATGCCACTTTACGGTTACGTATGAATCATCCTAGGCACATGATTTATGCAAAGAGGCTAGAAGTAGACCAAGCAAAAGCCTAATTATAAGAAATCCGATGCCACCCACTACCAAGGGAATTAGAAGTTTCTTAGGACATGTTGATTTTATAGAAGGTTTATCGTAGATTTCAAAATTGCTAGACCACTAAGTGCATTGGGTCGGAAAAAGATACTAAGTTCAATTTGATGAATCGCCATAATTCTTTGAAGAAATCAAATCCAGATTAGTTTAAGCTCCCATCATGGTAAAACCAAATATTGAACAGAATTTGAAATCATGCCAGGATGCTAGTGATTTTGAATGGAGCCGATTGGGACAGAGCTAAAAGTTATTCAAGGCCATATACTATGCCAAAGAAACCTTCAATGAAGTCGGTGAAAATTACTCTACTACTCGAAAAGGAGATGTTGCAATAGTATTTGCATGTGAAAAATTTAGGCCATACATTTTAGGGTCCCATGTTATTATACACACTGATCATGCAGCAATTAAATATCTAATGGCAAAGAAAGAAGAAAAGCCAAGATTGATCAGGTGGGTATTGTTATTGCATGAATTTGATTTAGAAATAAAAGACAAGAAAGGTTGTGACAATGTGATAGCTGATCACTTGTCAAGAGTGGAAAACTCACGATAAGATGGAAGAAAGGGAAATATGTAAAATTTTCCGTATGAGCAATATTCCAAATTGCCATCTAATCACCTTGGTGGGCGGCCGGGATATTGTGAACTTCTTAGCTTGTGGAATTATGCCACAAGAATTAAGTTATCAGCAGAGAAAAAAGCTAAGGACTGACAGCAGGTACTACATCTGGGATGACCCACTACTATTTAGAAGAGGAGCTAATCTGATCATTAGAAGATGTGTACCAGAAGGTGAGCAAAGTAAGATTTTACAAGAATGTCATGCATCACCATATGGAGGACATTTTGCAGGAGACAAAACAACCCATAAAATTCTTCAATCTGGATTTTATTGGCCTACTATTTTCAAGGATTGTTTTGAATGGGTGAAGCTATGTGATCAATGCCAAAGAATATGAAATATCAGCAAAAGGCATAAAATGCCCCTGCAAGGTATCCTGGTGGTGCAACTATTTGATGTATGGGGAATAGATTTTATGGGGCATTTAGCTTCATTTGGACATATACATACTCCCAATGGATTATGTATCGAAATGGGTCGAGGCAACAGCCTTTGTCCCAAGAATGATGCTAATAAGAAGTTGTGGGTTTTAAGCAAAGAAATATTCTACAAATTTAGGACACCCGTAACTATAATAATTGATGAGGAAGCCACTTTGCAAATAAAGCGTTTGACAACCTACGGCAGATATGGTATCAAACACATTACGAGCTCGGGCTTATCATCCTCAAACAAATTAGCGTCGAAATTTCCAATAGGAGATAAAGAAAATTCTTGAAAAGACTGTAAGTTCTATCAGAAGAGATTGGTCTCTGAAGCTTGATGATGCACTCGGGCATACAGATCGCTTAAAACTCCCATCGAATGTCCCCATACGGTGCTTGTCTTTGGAAAACCTTGCCACCTTCCCTTCGAGCTAGAATATAAAGCCATGTAGGCCATCAAGAAGCTAAATTTTTGATTTCAAGGTCAAGCAAAGAAGAGAGACTACTCCAGTTAAATGAATTGGAAGAGTTAAGGAATGAAGCCTATGATAGTGCCAGAATCTACAAAGATAAAACAAAAAATGACATGATCAAAGGATTTTGAGGAGAGAAATCAAAGCAGGAGATCAGGTCCTGTTATTCAACTTCAGACTAAGACTCTTTCCGGAAGTTAATCAAAATGGACTGACCGTAGCGTATTATAAAGTACAATTTTGGGGCAAAGGACACTTTTAATCAAAGAATCTGGGAAATGCAAGTGGAAGAATGACTCTTAGTTCCGCTAATGAGAAAATTTGAAGAAACAAAATATGGTAGCAAAGAAAACCAACTAAAGACTAAAATTGAGCAGCCTTTGTGGAAGGCAATCCACACGCTTGTTTTAAGTTTCTTCCTGCTATACTTTTATGTGAAAGTTTCTAATAGCTTGTACTCTATTCATTATCAGCCAAGAGTAAGTAATTTTTTTTTTAGTTTTGGTACTAATAAGAATGTGCAAAGGGGGAACATTTTACAATCAAACTTCCCATCTGCAAAAGAGACAAAAGGCGATACTCTTCTAGAACTTCTAGTAAATTTTATCTCCGACGAATGATCAAAGTTTGGGGGAATTTTATTTTATTTTTGTGCTTAAATTTTGAATCTGATGCATAGTGAATGGATTTGTTGAGTATTTGAATGATGAAGATGAATTGAATTGTATTTGTTTTGATTGGATTTGGTGAATTGAAATTGCTGAGAATTTGATTGTTTAGGGAGACCTAAAAATTTTTCTGGTCGCACCATCAATTCATAAGTTGCGACAAAGAAGCTGGGCATTGAAGCAAAAAGTTAGAGAAATAGGTCACAACAATGAAATTGAAGTTGTGACCACATAGCAGGTCGTGACAAAATCTTTATGTTGCGACCAGAATTGTCCAAATTCAAATAAAAATGGGTTTTAAACCTTTTATTTGGGCGTTCCAGCATTAAAGATATAATTCATTACAAATCATTAATTAAGAGGCTCGAAATTTAATGTCGCGACCCCCCATATCGCAATCATGACATTGAGCCCAACTTCCATTCAACTTTAATTCATCCCAACCTTTCCACTTTTGCATCCATCGTTTAGAACCCCTGAAATAAACTGTTATTAATACAGAACCAGAAACCGAGCCTTAATTAAAAGAATCAGTTTAGGTTTCTTAGTTTCAAAAGAATAATTCTAGTACATTCAATAACTTTCAGAGAAACGATCAAACTTCCTTAAAAATTTTCCAAATCCCCTGTTGGAAATAGCCAGGACGCTTGAATCCGAGAAATTGCATTATAGTTCCCAAGAGAAGCAAGATCACTATAAAAGGATGGGGAGACATAGAAAGAATAAACAAAGAGGATGAAGAAAAAGGAGAATGAAAAAAAGAAGAGTTCCAAGGATGCAAATGCAGAGCGTACGGAATGAGTGGAGTCGGAAAACAAACCAACTCTAGTCATGATTCCATGCAACGCTCTATAATCATGAGAATGGATGATGGGAAGGGAATTGGAAGAAGGGTTAACCAGAACCCCCATCATCCAGAGGAACTCAAATAGAGTTTAAAGGAAGGGTCTCAATTTGTTGAACAACCTTGTTAATAGCCCCTTCCTTCCGGCACAAATTCGAGACTTGGGGAACTAATAAAGCAGGAGCTACAGCCTTTAGAAGGAAGGCATAGGGTTTTAGATCAAGAAATAGAGAGTTTTTCCTCTGGATTAGATATAGTCCTATTTGTAATTTTTGAATTAGATAAAGAAATCAGATTGTACAATATCGAGATGTTTTGATATTTTAATAAAATTCATGTTCATTAACAAATTGATTGTTTTGGGTTCACGAATTGATATACTGAAATTTATGTTCTCAGGTTATTTATCATAATGTGCCAATTATGAGTGCCTTGTCTGTACAAGGATCAAATGACCAATTCTGTTTTTATCCCAAGAACAACAATGCAAGAAAAATAAGGGCATAGACTAGTAAATTGGAATCATGAGTAGCAGCCTTATTAAAAATCCAGTTTAGATTGCAAAAATTGGAAAAATGGATATTGCTGAAGGAACAAATAACTTGATTGAAAGTGTAAATAAATTGTGGAATAAGTACAAGTCTTGAAGAAACAATACACTTGGTCAACAAAACTCATGAAACTTTGAGAAGAATTAGGAACATTCCTTCGGGAAATTCATGATTAAGAGTTCATGGTCCCGTAACTTGTTAGATTATTGATTGAGGCAATCTTAGGTAAAAATACCAACAAGAAGTGAGGAGGCCATCATTAGTAGTTTGAGCTTTTCCAAGCCTACATTCTCAATATATGCTAGCATACCCTCCAATTTCCATGCTTTGAGGCAAACAAGCCTTAATTCTTCAAACGACCAAGAATCGAAAACCCGAATCCTTCCTTACAATAATCCTGCAATAAAGAGCCCAAATTATCCACGAGTATGAAAAAGTTCATCAGAAGGAAGAAACAAGTTTGGGGGAAAAATATTTCCAAATATTACAAGGTAGGAGGAGAAGAAGAAAAAGAAGCAGAAATTGATGAAAAAAGGGAATAAGTTTTGTCTTGTGGCCTATTTACTTTGAACAATTAAGCTTGTAGGGGTGTTTTAACATCTAGTACCCTGATGCCAACTGGTATGGGAGTTACTAGCCCAAAGTTCTCTAAGGGTAATAGAAAGCCTAAGAAGACAAAACATTGCACTATTCCCATTCTTAGAAAAACAGAAGCAAATGAGTTCTAGAACAAGGGAACTGGCTTGAATAAAGTGCAAGTGGAAATCAAAATGCCATAAAAAGACTTCAAAAAGATGAATCAGGCCAAGATTGAGGAGAATCAACAAGAACAAAGAAGCAAAAGGATGAAAGCTGAAGGCAATAAGTACAAAGAAAAAGTGGAAACTAGGTGATTTGCAACTTAAAATTTTCCATTATCTACCCAATTACCTAAGCCTAACATTACAAGCCTGAAAGACCTGATCTTGAAGGTTGAATTTACCTACATTAGTGGAGATCAATATGAAAAACAAGCCTATGGGACCTTGACCAGTTTTCTAAGGAGACTCCCAGAAGATTAACTAAATTCAACATGAAGATGAAAGGGATTGAAGACTGCACAATAATACGTAATGTAAGACTTGTCAATAAATCGTTTAAAATACATTATTTCATCAAGGAACTCATGATATGTAAGTGGAAACCATTCCTTTTTCTTGAATCGAAACTGAAATTTAAAATGATGTTGCTATCTCCTATTTCAAGTTATAAGGTGGAATAAGAAAGACTGTGGTGTGAATCAGAAAAATGTCCTTAAAAATTTAAGCTTAATTGTTTAAGGACAAACAATTCTTTCTTTTCTTTGCTCGGGGGACAAGCAAAATTTTAAGTTCGGGGAATTTGATGAGTCTAAAACTCATTCGATTTTAATCCATTTTTCTCGAGTTTATTAAGGTTAATTGTTGATTCATATACGTAAAACCTAGGTAATTTGCTCAAATTTAATTTTGTAGAAAAATACAGCAGAAGCGAAAATCCTAACAAAAACTGGAAGAATTCAGCCTCGCACGTAAAGGAGGTCGCGAATTACAAAAGAAAGCCATGGCTAAGGAGCTCTTTTGTTCGAGATTTCAGTCAAGCAACATCACCAAGACCAGTTAATGAGGTTGCGACCAAGACAACGTGGTTGAGACGAAAGAAAATATTCAAAGCAGAAGCTAAGGTCGCAATGCCAATCTGAGGTTATGACATTGATCCGTTGATGAAGCAACAGGTGAGGTCTCTGTAAGAAAAGTTAAAGTTGCAACCAGTTATTAAATGAAGGACTCCAAATCGGGTCGCAAATATCATCTCGAGGCTTTACTGTGCAACCCGTCGAGCCAAGTGAAGTCCCAGTTAGAGAAATCTAAGTTGCAACCATTTTGTTATTCAAGGACCCCAAGAGAGGTAGCGACCAATCACTGAGGTCGCGACCTAAAGAAACACTGAGCATTACAAAGCCATGTCGTGACCTAATATTGAGGTCGTAACATAAAAACTTGCCAACAAAGTCTTTACTAAGCAAAGGGGAGTCACGACCACTTAATCAGTCAAGAACCTAAAAGGAAGTCGCGACCAGTCATTGAGGTTGCGACCTGAATGCACTTGATGAGTGCCTAAAACACCCATGTCATACCCGCGTATGTCTTATTGATTTAGCTTCATTTTATATTTAAATGAGCATTTATATAGCCCGATATCTTATTTGTGCAGTTCATGTGAATGCAGGTGGAACGGGCAATTATTAGGAGCATTTTGGGAGCAGAGAGTAGAAGTGCAAAGAGCTGGCAGGAACGCCGCGGCGTCCCAACGTCGTGACGTCCCAACGTCGCGACGTTGGGTCAACAAAAATAGAAGTCAACAGCCGCAACGCTGGGCGACGGCAACGCCGCGACGCCAACGCTCTCGACGCTGTAACGCCGCTACGCCTACTTCGCCTCCATCATTAAAACGCGCACCATAATCAGATTCATGATCGCACAATTGAGGCGCACGTGAATCGAAACAACGAATTCACCAGATTCAAGAGACCATTTATTTTCTTCTTCATGCAAAAAGCGCATCATGCTATATTTAAATATTTGCATCACTTCAAAGATGTTCTCAGATTTCATTCAGGAAAATGAATAAAACCCATCACTACTGGCAAAATGGATTGAAGATCAGATTTTATTTATCCACTTGTTACATCCCGTTAGTGTCCATTCTATCCATGATTTGATTATATGAATAAAACCAACAATGACGGCGCGATCGCGTCGACATCCCAGATTCAGCGATATGATGTCGATCCGAATAGAGCGTTCCCAACATCTGCAAAAGAGATGTTCAATTCAGGTGGCATTTATGTTAGAACATTGCTGCCGATGATTCAGCTGGGTAGAGATGGCGATCAACTCACAGCAAGAGATAGCGGATATAATCCCAGGCATCTCGGTGGCACGATCACCACATCAATAAGCTTCGCTGAATAAACCAATTCAGCAATTTCCGTGGCTAATCCATCAAAGGCGTGTGGTACAGCCTCCAGTCTCCCGGAATGAAGCGGAAGTTCGGTCAACATACTCGGCTAAACGTATTAATAATCTGTCACCAAGTTTCATAATCCTATAATATTCAATCCTTATTCAACATACCTTATCCCTGCGGATTCATATATCTGTTCCAGGGCACATTTATATTACTGACACTGATGCCATGTACTACATTATTAGCGCATATTATTTTACACATCACGCTTCGACCTATCGTTTTTGGCACATGTTTGATAAGTTTAAAGGTGATATTGATATGGTACTAGATATTACTCGAATTTTTTGTTTTTATTTGCTTTACTGCTGGTATTTGGTCTTTTTGTTTCGTGTGTGATTGCAAATAAGGTTACAAAGGAGCGCATAAGACGGATCAAGTTGACCTACATCCGTTTGATCCTGAGTCGGAAAGAACTTTACACAAATTACGCCGAGAATAGAGAGCGGTACATAATAGAACGAAAGAATCACGAGGAACACCAAAGAAAGAGGATCTTAACTCTTGAGCAAACGCGCTACAAAGGCCGAAATGAGAATAACGGAAGGAATCAAGCACCCGTGTCGTTTATACGTACCTGCATGATCCATTCATGCTGCTAGAAGAGTTTGCCCTACCGCCTACGCTTGTTCGGGACATACGCATCCTAAGACCACCTATCTCGTGCAAACAACTTCGAGTTGAAGTCAGTAACCTTACAGATGCTTCAGAACATCCTGTTCCACGGATTGCCCAATGAGAATCCAAATATGCATTTGACCAACTTCCTCGAAGTCTGCGACAGATCAAGCACAATGTAGTTACCAAGAGGCACTCAGGTTGAGATTGTTCCCACTCTCACTAGGTGATAGAGCCAAGCATTGGTTGACAAGTCAGCCACCGGATTCCATTACTTCATGGAACGATTTAGTGCAGAAGTTCCTGACTAAGTTCTTCCCACCTACGAAAATTGCACAACTGATGCAAGAGATCAATACTTTTGGGCAACTAGAGGGAGAGAACCCGCGTACATGGAGATATTTCACGAACCGTTGAGGAAGTGTCCACATCAGCTGCATCGACCAGATGGGATGCGTCCTTTTATAATAGTCCGAGGAATGCGATTTAACAAGACTTTATTCTTGTGGAGAGGCCTGGTTGGAAAAGACCACGCACTACATATGAAATCTCGGGAAGATCGCTAATACTAATCAATCAGAGAGTAAGATCACACTAAGAAATAGCTATGCATAGATAATGAGGTTCTCAATAACTGGTTATCATGTCGCCACCATCAAAAACAACCCTGACAGATGAAGGTACGCTAATGCCATACGCATCAACCCATGGAGTCAGGTGAATTATGTTGAGACAACACAAATGTTATTAATGCCACGGGGAAACCAAAACAGAGAGCTGTCAGATGTGTCGAGGTTTAACTGTAGTCACCACAAGAACAAGGCCAGATGGGGGCAAATAAATTATCGTAACCAAAATAAAGGCCATGGCGGCATAATAACTTAATATTTAACACTGTATTATGATTGAGGGGAACACCTGAATAACATGCCACCACCTCATGAGTAACCACATCTCGAGAAAAGGTGGACTTGAACAAGTTTCTGCGCAAATGCTTACCTCTCAATGCTTGTATGAATGAGTACAAGAGCAATATAAGAACTAAAGCACCAATCGAACAACCTACAAAGATGCTGAGAATTTAGAGGTGCGATGGGCCAATTCATTAGTCCACAGAAAGGCAGCCGAGTTCATTACTCTAAGTAACTTTAGAGGTAAACCTGAAGAGAGAAGGGAAGATTACTCAAGAAGCCATTACTCAAGGAATGGAAGAGGAGTTGAAATCCCGGCCACAAACTAATCTGTGAAGAGAACCCAAAACAAAGAGCAAGATCAGATCAACCCAAAAGATCGATGTGGCAGATGAGCGTACCCAGAGGATGCAGAGCAATCAATGATAATAAAGTCGGGGAAAAAGAAACCAGAAATAGATGGAGAAATATAAGCTTTTAGACATACCATACCAATTCCTGTGATCTCAACACACAAGCAAGAGTGCTGTAGGCATCTGCAAAGTTTCTTGATATCTTCAAGAAATTATATATTAATATACCCTTTTGAGGTGACCGGAGAACATGCTAAGTTACGTGGAATTCATGAAAAAGATCTTGGCAAGTAAGCAGCAGTTGGAGGAATACGGACCATCACCTTAATCGAGGAATGCAAATGTCATCCCCGCAAAGAAGCTCCCCAAAACTTCAAGATCCCAGTTTGCCACAATTTATAGGAACCGTATCGGGAAAAGCTCTGCAGGATCAAGCAAGCATCAACTTGATGTCGCTTCAATGTTTAAAAGGCTAAAGTCAGAACGGCAAATTTAATTTCACCACTACTTATAAATCCCGAGGATAGTCCTACCAACACCCTCGTATAATCAAAATGTCCCGTAAAAGTTGGTAAATTCGTCCTTCCAACAGACTTTGTCATTCTGGACATGGAGGAAGATGATCGAATCTCAACATATTTATACCCTTCCGGCAAAATGTGAAAGGCGCAAATCAATGTCAAAGAAGGTGAGCTTAAATTGAGAGTCCAAGGAGATTTATAGATCACTTCATATTCCAGCCCATGAAGTATCCAAATGATGATCCAAATGGAAGATATCTGGAACTACCACACGTAGATCTTGAAAGGCAACGCGGAAAACTTCGGGATGTTTGCCATCGTACGTAAAAGACACCGAGAAGGTCAAGGGCATGAACAGGCGAATATTTCAAATCACCTTGGAGTAATAGTTGTGAGCACTATAGGAGACGCCACATTCTAGTTTCTTCACAAATCGCATATCGGTGATTCAGGGCCAGCGAGCTAACTTACATTAAACATAGCGCCGAGGCAACCTAAGTTTTTCAACTTTTTCTTTCCATAGTTCAATGTTTTATTGCTTGTGTTAATCGCTTAGTTTTATGTTTTCTTTCCATAATCGGCTTTTTCAGTCGTCTGTTGTGGCTCGCGATCGAAGTAATATAGAGGATCCGTTCGAGAAATTCATTTCAGAGGTTACAAGGAGTCACCAATGGAAGTATGGGGGTTTTCTTTTACCTTGGAGCATTGTTGAAAATTTTGCTTTACCGGGCCTTCTCAGAATCGCCGCTGATGTCTCAACGCCGCGACGCTTAATTTCTTCTCTGGAATGTCGCGACGTTGGATTGAATGCTTCGACAGATCTCAACGTCGCAACGTTGGAAAATACCTTCTCTAGAAAGTCGCGACGTTGGGTCTTAATGTCGCGAATGCTGGTTTTAGTACTCGGAACGCCGCCACGCTTGGATCTCAACGCTGCAACATCGGGTTACTCATAGTCTCCTCGAACGCCGCATGTCGAGCCCGAATGTCGCGACGTTGCTTCTATTTTAGTTAAGAAAACCTCTCATTTTGATCCTACCCTCATCCCTCTTTGCCCGAACCCTACCGCACCCTATTGTCGCCTCCCACCACACACACCCTTGCCGTAATCCAATCCCACACTCAAGAGGCCCACCGGATTCACCTCCAACCACCTCGCCGCCTGGCTACTCACCATTCTTCACCACACAAATACCCACTGTCTCCTATCTCGCTTCCACACACACAAGTAGCGTGTCCTCAACTCTGTTAGGTTTGGTTCATCCCAGTTAGGTCTAGTCATCCATGATAGTCCAGTCGTGCCAAGAGTGTTCTTTAGTTCGCCTTCCTGTGGCTCAGGTCTCCCTACTATTGCCAATTCGGTCTTAGTTTTCAGTGCACCTTAGTGCCTCGATATATTTTATAGACCATCCTTGTGACCACTTTGGTGCCATTAGGCTCCAAAGGCACCCCTAAGACCTTAGCGGCCTAGACTTTCTTTTGCACCTATGTCGGGTAAGAGGCAAAAGTTACCCACTAAACGGGTCGGGCCGTTGATGACTGGGCCCCCGACCTCCCCACGTCACGAGGTTTGTTAACGAGGGTGCCGCTGAACATCTTACCATATGCAAAAACCGATCCTTATCATGAAAAGGGCTTCCACCACTCCCGAATGATTTCACAAAACTATCATGATTTCAAGGGATGGCGAAAGACTATGTCAACCACCTCGCCCACATGGCGAGTGTGGTAAGAGAATTCTATGCCAACCTCGCCTCCCACGTCGTCAAAAAGGTCCGGGTGAAGGGTGTGTTGGTAGACTTCAGTGCGCGGAGTCTATCAACCAATTTTATAATCTTAACCCTGTCCCCCGCCAGACTTCTCATTATTCTGCCCCGACTAACCCGGGCAAAGAATTAGCTCAACAATGATGGGCACGTCAGACACTCTGCGCTGGGCATTTTGCCTATATCCCCAAAGTCCGGGCATCACTTCAAAGACGTCATTTCATTCCGACGACGAACGTGTGTGAGTTGATCGCAAGCTGCCCCCGCCTAACTACGCGCATCATCTCGTGACATTCCGCTCGATAAGTCAAGGTGCTATGCAGGATGCCAACCTCCATAACCGGGATGCTGGGGTCGAACTCAAAACCCTTTCCCATATGCTTTATGCAAATGGGCCGGGGTGCCCTTAGATGACAACGAGGCGTGGCTACACCCAATTAAGGCTATATCTGTCAAGCGTGACAAACCGGGTGTACCACGCCCTGAGGGGACGTATGACTCGAGCCATAAGCCCTCGGACGAGGAGGAGCTCCATGAGTATCAGGCCTGTTTTGGACTCCCGGGTGATCCCCCGGGTGACATTGAGCAGTCCTTCTCTCACCCACCACCACCACAGTCGGCCTCGGAGGCGACCCTATCTAGTCCCACACCGACGGTGACCTTGCTCGCCCCATCGACGCTCTGACAGACATGACGAGGCCCAGGAGCACCGAGTCCTCATCACGTGATATGGAGGGCCTTCGCTACCGACATGCGCATACTGGCCCAACCAGCCACTATTCTCTAGCAGCACAAATTCCTCCAGTCCAAATTTTACCCACTTCTCGCATCTCCACCGTACTCCAATCGCCGCCACCACCATAGTGACACGTCCGATCACTAGGGAAGTTTCCTTCACCCTATCATGTTCTTTTATAGCACTGGCCACTTCTATTTGGGGGGTGTGGGTGGTGATATCGGGTTTTTTTTCGATTTGCATGTTTTGTGATGGGTTATTGTTATTTTCATATTTCTGTTTTAGTTTGTTTTAGTTTATGTTTGTTTATTTTAGTAATGAGCCTCAGGTTGCATTTATGTTTTTGTTTTTGGTATGCCATTATCTTTTCTTGCTGTTTTGTTGTTTCCAGCTACGAGGAGTCCCTAGTATTAGGATATGTTTATGTTTAGAGTGTTTAGGTAGTGTGTGCGTGATGTCATGTTTGAGAGTCGAGGATCACTTTTGACCGAATCCACTATCATCATGGACAAACAGAGCACAACTAAAGAGAGGATTCGTAGGGTGTTAGATGCTCGAGAATTAGGTTGAATAGGTAGGGAGGCATAGTGAATCACCTCCGGGATACTCAAGACACTACTTCCCAACGAGCCTATCACACTCACACACAGATGACCTCTAGGGTATACTCCAGTGCCGAGCCCAACTACTAAGGTTCAATAAACCCCGGGAGTCTCTAAACACCAAAGAGATGGGACAATCAAATAAAAAGAGGATTGCCTCGAGCCCCAAAAATGAAAAAAATAGAAATAGAATAAGTGGATCTTTCAATCGAATCTCGGCACACCCGAGGGGCCTTCGGCTTCAATGCCCCGAGCCAACTAGCCGAGTCATCGACTTCACCGCTTGTTAAGGACAAAAGATGGAAATTTCCCACAGCTTAGGCCCTTAGGTTTCATTGAGTGTTCGGGGTGACGTTCGAGGAGAACTGAATGCCCGGTGCCCTTAACCAACTGGTGGGGAGTCACCAACTAATCCCCGCTACATGAACACTTAGCATAAACTTACGAGCACTAGTTTTGTTTTCTGTTATGAGTAGGTATGTTCAGGAATGCAAACGGTGCATTCCTATCCTTCCGTAGTTAGATTCTCCCAACTAGGTGAGTTGAACTCAAGTTTGGGGGCGTCGGAACCTAGGTATATACTAGAGGTCATTTATTCAACACACATAGGGTCCTTGGGAAAGGTTATTGAATATTTTGGAGGTTGAGGCACTTGTCAACTGCACCGAGTTCAATCTAATTCTTTCGAAAGTCGAACACCCTTGCGAATCCCCTGAAATTCTAGCCAAACGACAAAAGTGTGAGTCGGTCCAATTTGATCCTCTGTCTATCATCATGTGCATCACCCTAGCGCAGTTATATCGTAGGTCGTGTCTAGTTTAGAGTCGGCTTCGCCGGGGACAAGTAAGAAGCTAAGTTTGGGGTGATGAGTGCCTAAACACTCCTATGTCATACTCACAGATGTCTTATCGTTTTAGCTTCATTTTATATTTAAATGAGCATTTCTATAACCCGACCGACAGTACCTTCATGTTAACGCTGTGGAACGTAATTATTGGGAGCATTTTGGGAACAGAGAGTAGAAGTGCAAAGAGCCGCGTGAACGCCGCGACGCCAGTCAATGCATTGTAGTCAAATGCTTTAACATTGCGAAACCTCAACGTCGCGACGCCTCAACGTCGTGACGCCTCAACGTCGCGACGTTAACGCGATTTCTGCCTCTCCATCATTAAAAGCAAAAAGGGGACCATAATTCGAGGATCGAAGATCGTACGAACGAGGGCACGAAAATCAGAACTGCAGCGACCTGGATCTTGAAGAAGAAACCTACTTTTGTATTTTCTTCTTTTCGGATAAAAGTACTTATGTTTTATAGATTAAATATTTGTGTACTCACATTCAGTATGTTCTAGATTCATATCTAGGGTGTTGTTGAACTCTCACACAACATTGCATGGATTAAGGATCTGTGATTTTATTTTATTCACGAGCTTATGCACTGCAGTGCCCGTCTATATCTCGTGATTTATTTACATGGTGGTGTCTCGGCCAACATTGGTAATGACAGTCGATATCCGGAGATCTGAGATGAGATACGTCTCAGGATCGCACAGAGCAGCCCTCGGGCCACCCGGTAAATAGATATTCGATTCCGAGGGTGGCTGGCCATGCTAGAACATTTAAGCGCTTGAGTATCGAGTCAGTAGAGATACACTAACCCTACTGAAGGATAAAGTGGATACACTCCTATAGGGTATCTCGTAGCTAATGACAATTCCGCTCATCAATAAGTCACAAGAATAACCAATAGTAATTTCTCTAGGAAGTAATCCATCAAAGTGGCAAGGGAGACATAGCCCTAGTCTCTCATAATACATAAAGAATTCATTAAGAACGATTAGTTTGGTTTGAATTCGCCATTAGTAATCATTACCAAAGCTATAATCCGTATAATATTCTAAATTTCAGATTCAACACTAATTTATCCCCGGATCGATGATCCTACCTCTAGGTACACTATATTACTTGATACGACACACTTGCACATAGGCGTATTACATTTTACATCACGCTTCGCCTATCAAAGACTGACATCGACATCCAGGTCACAATTATGTTAAAGCAACTGAGACAACTTGCAACCAGAAAGGAGCAAATGGAGGTCGCGACATCATATTGAAGTCACGGCCTATTTAAAGGCAGTACACAGCGGGCCGTGACTAAGAATTGAGGTCGCGACATACATTCCGAAGCACCAAAGTAAAAAGACCGGAAAAGAAGGTCGCAACCCGAAAAATAAAGTCACACATGAGTGTAAGGCAAAGAGAAATAGAAATGTGGTCGCAACCTAAACCGAGGCTGCGACATGTAGTGCAAAGAAGGAAAGGAAGTCCCGACCTGTAACTAAAGTGGTGATAACTAGTGCTGAGAGGTTGCAACCTAAACTCAAGTCGCACTAGAGTTGCAACATAAGGGAACTACAACGAGGTCGCGACGTGAGACTAAGGTTGGCGACATCAATTCTGAGAACAATCAGCTGCAGAGGTCGCACTACAACCGAGGTCGCGACCACTAATCAACGGCCGTAGCGAAACTTGGTCGCAAATCAAGAAACTTGGTCGTGAATCGGCGGAAATCAAATAGCTGAAATTCCAGTTGCGATATCAACCCAAGGTCGCGACCGAGACAAAGGAATTGGGCTTTTCTTTGAGAATTCCACTGAATTTTTCGATTCGACCTACCTCGCTTGGATAGCTATGGGCCAGATGATTAGAATAGTAGCAGTTTCCGTCTTCACTACCTTAAAAAGGAACTGTAAGAGGAACTCAAAGGTATAGTCTAGAGAATTTAGTTTTTATTTTTTTATTTTATTTTATTTCTTCTTTAATTTTTCTGATCAATCGCGAATCAGCAAACGAGTGGAGCCGATTTCTATTTTTATTATTTTCTTCTTAAAATCACAATCGAAAAATTTATGAAATCTAGACAAAATTTATGGAATTCATTTCTTCTCGCCTATCAAGGGACATAAAGTGATGTACGTGAATTTGCATTCCATTTCTTTAATTGTAATGCAAGCATCGGAAACGCAGCTATACCGGATTTGATTTGCATGGGCTAGTTACAAATTTTTCTCGCAAAAATATGGAGAAAATTATTCGGGGTCGGGATTTACTTATTTGGTGTCGTTTTGAATCGATAAGTTCCTAATAGTAAATTAATACCAGCTTGAGGGAATGTATCTTGCTTTGATTTCCGCGATGCCCTCTGACAATACGTGAGTTGAGATTCTGAGAGCCGAACATTCACTTCGGGTATGCTAGACTACCATTGATGAACTAATGAGCTTTGAAAGTTCATTTGATAAATCCCCATTCGCTCATAATTGAAGTCGGAGGAGTATTTAATATAAATAATCGAGTTCACCTTAATCTAAAGGAAGTTCCCAACCCTGTTAGCTGAGATCTAATCAAGGGAAAGGGACGAACCAATAGATCTAGAGGATGAGCCACCAATTAAGTGGTAGAAACTTTGCAAAAATCTTGAGAAGGAAATGCAAAAGATCTTCCAGTCAAGAAATGGGTGTGAAGTATTGAGAAAGAAAATGCCCAGATCTTGCAAGAGAATTGAAAATACGAGTAGCTGGTTTGATCTTGTCTTCGAGAGAAGCAAGGGTTTCCAACCAATGAATATGGAGAAATCCAACTGCAAAATTTAGGAAATCTTGGACAAATCCAGATCCATACATAAAACAGAGCAATGTATTTTCATGTAGGAATTTACTGTTTCATTGTAATTCTTTGATAGTTTTTTGCTTTCCCATGAAATCGATTCAACTCAAAGATTTCATTTATCATTTATTTTTATTCATTTATTTTTTTATTATTTTGTTTTGTACCAATCTAGTAAATAGTCTAGATCTTTATTTTTAGATAAAACTTTCAATATGAGTTTTTAGTCCAAATAGCATGGAATTTTTAGTCGGGGTAGTTGATCTCTAATTTTTGTCAATATCTCTGTGGGAATGAAACCTCGATCTCTTACATTCGCATTTGACTACTGTATGAATCAGGCACTTGCAAGGTCATAGACTACACCCATATTTTAAAATCATGAACATTAAGAAAGAATTATTTTATCAAGCAAATTTATCCAAAGTGACATGGTTGCAAGAGAAGTGCAAGGCTCTTGTAACTATGAGAATTTGAGGGGGGTTTTTAGTCTATATAGAAAAAGGCAACAAGCAATAAAACCTAAGGTGGACTCGTAAGGCCCGGAGGATAAGCAAAAAAAAAAAACATCAAAGTAAGTACACACATATCCAAAAGATCAGATTTTTATTACAAAGCTTGTCTTAGAAATTTATAATCAACAAAGCAGTTCTGTACATCTCAGAAAATTACAATAAGCAAAGTCGTTCACTACATCTCGAAAAATTACAATAAGCAAAGCCGCTCTCTACATCCCAGAAAAGCACAATCGGCAACCACCCAGTTAAGGCAAAAACCACAAGAAAGAGAAAGAGAAAAGAAGGAGAGAAGGAGAAAAGAGGAGGAGAGGTATAGCGTAATAACTGCCTCATGATCCAAAGACGCCGCTCCAAGCTTGACCCCTCGACCCAAACGCACCAAATTCAAGCAGGCTGGGGGGACAACGCAACTCCCATAACTAGAGGGACTAGGGAACAACGCAACCCCAACAAATGGCAGAACGATGAAATCAAACGTCAGCCTACGACCACTAAACAGACTTCGCGCAATGGCGATCAGACCTTGAAGCTTCATCATGTACTAACTCCGACACTGTCGGAGAGAGGAAGGAATTTGGGAGCAGAGTATAACACACACCATCGAAGGAAGGCGGTTTTTTATAAAGAAGCCTGGACACCTGGGGAAACCACGCAGTCTGTTCTGATTCTCCAGAGACCGACATTTAAACCATGCGCGCTTTTCCAAGGGAAGGAAGACGAAAGAGCCACGTAGCTCAGTTCAGGAGCCCCGGAGCTCGGATATTAAAGAGCCACGTATTAAGTTCGGAGCCCTGCAGCTCGATATTAAAGATCACGTGAGACAAATGAGTCCAAAGAGCTCGAATATTAAAGAGCCAAGGCAAATTTCACCCAAAGGAGACACGGTCGCCCGACTTCGAAGAAAACCAGCTCACCAAAGGAGACTTTGAAGAAACCACGCAACTTAGTCTAAAGGAGACATGGAGCTCGCACTAAGAGAAACCAAGCGTACCACCAAAGGAGACACGGAGCCCAGACTAAGAAACTAAGGTACCATCCAAAGGAGACATGGAGCTCAGACTTCGAAGAAACCACACAGCTCAGTCCAAAGGAGACACGGAGCTCAGACTTCGAAGAAATCAAGCAACTCAGTCCAAAGGAGACATGGATCTAAAACTCAAGAAACCGCGCCTCATTCAAAGGAGACACCTGCGGCCGACTTGAAGAAACCAAGGTACCAAATTCAAAGGAGGATATGGAGCCCGGGATTTCGAAGAAACCCGCTGGGGCCTGTCCAGCGAGACACCTGAGCCTCGACTTCGAAGAAACCACGCAGGTCAGTCCAAAGGAGACACGAAGCTCAGACTTCGAAGAAACCATATAGCCCCGTTTAAAAGAATCATGAGACCTAGCTTCTGAGAGCCTAGTAACTCGGCCATCAAAGGGCTTCGTGGCCCCACTTGCGGCGAGAATCATAGAATTTAGTTCATTCTGAAGCCATAAAAAGGATGAAAAAGGCAATAGACTCAGAGAGTATGAATATACGAATCAACGTTTTAATAAAGGTCAAAATCGTCATTCTAAGGGCCAAAGGCTACCAAAATGAAGAAGAATGATAGGAAAGCCTGGCATCGGAAGACTCCGAGGTCGGCCACTGATCATGGGGTCACCAAGAAGAAAAGCGTAGTTGGGGGCACCGACACCCTAAGGTCATCTCTCCCGCCGATTTTGATTCCCCATCTCGCCCTTTAGCGGAACGATAATCGGGCGCAAACCCCGGGAAGACCTTAGAAGCGTTGCGCCGAAAAGAGAGCCAACCAGAGGCCCATAAGGTGCATGCTTCCATCCTCACCATGATCACCCTTCTTTCCCGAGCCACCAAGTCCCGCTTCCTCGAGGTCACTGAGCTCGTGAACATTTATCGCTCAGCACCCACTGTTTCGCCTCAAAGACCTCTTGGAAGACCCGGCTCAAGGACGTGGTCTTGAGATGCAGCTCATCCCTAACTGCCTGCAATTCTTCCTTCTTTGTCCGCCCTCATTCGCCCAAATTCCTCGACAGCTAACCAAGAGCCACCCTGCACGCTTTCTGGCCCCCCGGCACACGCAGCCATCCTCGACCATCCACAGCCTTATAAGCTTAGAGTCTCTCGCCTCATCCCGATCCTTTTTCTCTTGTTCTTCAGCTCACGATTTCACTGTTAAGGTATGCTTCTAGTCGAATCTATGCATTGCTGCATCCTCGCTCAGATGTTGCACTTGGGCTTGTAGTCGCCTCTCTCCGAGGTCGTGGAGGCGACCGCCTTGAGCACGCCCCTACCGCCTCAATGCACCCCTAAGAAAGGCAACCCTTCGCCAGCTCTTCAGGTAGCCACCGTCGACACAAGACGTAGGTAGGGCGCAAACCGAAATCAAAGATAGGGCAAACAAACAAAGGCGTTCGGACATACGATGGCAGCTCCCTGAAGTGATAAGGCTAGAACATCCTCAACAGACATGGCGTCGGCCCTCCTGAGATCAGAATCCCGTAGAATGGACGACACGGCCCTAACGGCAAGCTCCGAATTGGTAAGCAGCGAGTCCTCCTCCCCTTCGGTTCCGAAGCAACCCCTTCACTAGTCCTCCGCACGAGAGGATGCCCGAAGTCTCATGCTAGGGACTTCAACATAAATGCACAACACAGAGAAGCTCTCGCGCCCTCCCAAGGAATTTCGACTCGTCGCATTGTTCCTGCCACGTGGGAGGCGCCCCGACCTCTCGTTGAACTGGTCAGACACCCCCATCCTTCGCAGTCTGACGGCGGAGAAGATACCCAACCTCGACCTCACCCCACTGTAAGGTCGCCTCGGAGGGAGCCCTCGAGCTTTACGCTTAACACTCCTCTTTTTCTTTGCCAACAACTCGACTTGGGCTTTGAGCTCTTCCCGAGTGGGTTTCACGACAGGGGGCCCCTCACGAGAAGTCTTCATGAAAAAGGGCAGAGAGGGCCTGGAAGCCGGGGCTCGAGAAGAAGACACGCTAGAAGGCCCGAGAATGTCCGACCTAATCAGCTCAAAGTACACCTCAGAAGGCACTCGCTAACTTCTACTTCACCCACTTCACTTTCGGGTCGAGGATGTGGCTAATACTCTGAAGACCTCAAGACAACCAAAGCAAAGAAAACACTCATGATTTTCTATGTTTAAACCTAATTAACACAAAGAAGCCCCATAGAGGCCCAAGGGGCAGTCCGTGGTCGGAATACTGCCGTGTCTTCTCGTTCAAAATTTCTGATTATATTCCCAATCACGACTCACCCTACAAAAATACCGCTCCTTCCAAAGTTGTTCAGGAAGATGGGAGATCCAATGATCACCCTGGCGCTTGAGCGCCACATGTACAAAGCCCTCCGCGGACTCCTTCACACTAAAGAAGTCTAAGAGCAAAGCAATGCTAGGTACACCGAGACCTTTATCCTTGAAGACTCACCTGTAGTTCGATTATAACGCCTAAGTCGAGAAAGTCGAGCCCTGGATGTACATTGAAAGACAAGACGCTTTGATAGCGGATGCAGAGGGAAGTGGCACTATTCAAAGGCCGCTCAAGAAGCAAACCATCTTCAACACACTTGAATGATATAGGAAGTGAGAAAGTCGTAAGACCAAACTTAACACCGAAGGAAGGCCTCCTGTGAATGGTAGTTTAAAATTATTTCCAAAAGAGGCTCCACCTCGACCAGGCCTACAACTTCGCAGACTCAAGACAACCGCCCCTCAAGTAGCAGAGCGCCGTGGTATCTCGATTCACTTGACCTTACCCTGCTCTCACATAGGAGAAGGGGGGACCCACTAAAGGGACCTGACGACAACGATAATAGATTTACTGCACTCGTCCTATCTACCCTAATCTCGATCCCTTGACATAACGACCCTCGGAGTGCATGTGAATGATCGCTCGCAGAAGTATCAAGATGATTTGACAGTGTGAGAAGATGGACGAAGGATAAAAAGGAAAAATTCTAGCCAAAAAAGTGGGAAAGAAGGGACAAACAACAACCACTAGGGACCTACGAACTCCAGAACAAGTGAAGGTAAATAGTGGAAGAAGAAGAAAGACGTACCAAACTAGGAGACACGAGAAGCAACTTCAAGAGATACAGAACTATATAAGTCACCCAGAATAGTCCTACGCGATAATCCAGAAAGTTCGAGAAAGTAAAAAATCTGAGGCCACAGAGAAATAGGTTTGAAGAACAGGGGAAATTGAGAAAGAGGAAAACTGATAAGAAAGGATTAAAGAACAAGGGGAATACGGTTCAAGTAACTAAGGGACACTTCAAAAAACACAGGGAAAGTCAACCGAAACGAGCGCGGAAGTCGAGAGAAGCCATCATTATCGCAATACAATTGACGGCGATAAGCCTAGACTAAAAAACCTTGTCTGGACACGTAGAATTCACTGCTCTATCCAAGAAACGATTCAGCCTCGCCTGCCTCGCTTCTAAGAAGGGCTGCGCAACCGATGGTGCCTAAAATAGTGCCAATCCACAAATATGAACATGGGCCCAAGGAACGGCCCAAACGGGTTGGCATCCTCCATGGGCCGGAGCGTAAGAGCCTCACTGAGGAACTCGCGCCATAATGATGTCCCCGCTTTCCACCCTTTGAGCCTAGGTCGAAACTAAGCCCTGCAATGAACTGAGACGAGGTCAATCCACGACTGACTGAGCCAAGTGAAAAGAAAGATTCCATATTCGTGGAACCGATATCAATTAAGAAAATAAGGATCCCCATGATTACGAATTCTCTAATTATCCTCTAAATATTTGGTTAGCGTATATGAAGAAAAGATCCCCTACCCAATGGGAGGACGTCAGATTATCCAACAAGGAAAGTCACCGATCATCCATTATAAATATCAACAATCCCACCAAATGCGCGTACACAATCATAATGTCATCATCAATTGAATTTTCCGTAAGAAGGAAACTCGACTTAGCCATCTGGGAGATTTTTGTCAGCACAAACTGGTCGAACCATCCTTTCCTATAGGTTGCGTGTTATTTGGGCGATCCACCTCAACAAATTAGCTTCAGAACTCCCACATGTGTGCTCCAAATTTCAGCATGATAGAAAAAGCACCACTGGCAATAATATTTTAATAAATTAACATTTCATGTTAGTTAATATTTGGAAATCAAGTTATGTATTAGTTAATATTATGCACGTATATTATAAATTATAGTATTACAGTTTTCATATTTTAAATTAGTTTAATTTCTAGGGTCAATATATTAATAAAATTAATTTTCATGTTAGTTAATGCCTGAAACTCCATATGGATGAACTCACTTCTTATCCATGAGAAGTCAGGACACAAGTCAAGACATTTGTGCATGACATGTCTGATCCTATAATCAATATTATCTAAACATCATGTCTCGTATGAGTATTGCCTTTTATCAAGATGGGATTTCTTCATCAAATTTTGCAATGGAGCCACGTCGATCTTCATTTTTATTTTAAAAGCTTATTGTAATGTAATTTCAATGTATATATTTGATTATTAATGTCATTTTTACACTTTTAGAAAGTATTTCCATGAATTTCAAAGTATTTTTGTTAATTTCCGATATATCGATATTTATGTAAAAATATTCATCGATATATCTCCGATATATCCGTAAAATCCAAGTACCGATATATCCATCGAAACCGATAATTCCATCCTTGCTAGTAAGATACTGAGTGACCAAAATTATATTCATATTTGATGACATGGCAAGCCAAGTCGTATAAAAAAATGATAAAACTGTTTAAATGACAAATATATCCTTATTAGAAATACCAATATACCCTTATTTTATTTAGAAACGACATACATAATATCCTCTTATGTATACCTTAACTTTCCATTCTCAAACTTCTGCATTTCTTTCGCATTCTATAACTTCTATAAATTTTGAATAACATCTAAGTGACCGCCGTTGCAAATTATCCGTTTTGTGAGCTCTCACGACAAAAAAATACAAATAAATACAAAGAATTTTTGTGTCACAAGGCATTCTTGAATCGAGAGGTGAGTGTTTCTCTCTTTTTTTTCTAGCGTTTTTGGTGTCGAAATCTGGACACTGTGCCTCTTTTCCCTTCATTTTTTTATTTAAAAAAAATATTCTCTCTTTTGCAACTTATAGATTCTCTTCTTCATTTGATTTCTTTATATTTTTTATACTTTATTTACAAATAATATAAAGAAACATTCAACCGGTATTTAGTTTCCAAGTGTTCTTCATCCGATTTCTCATGAGATTCTCATTAGGAATTATTATTTTATGTTTTTTCAATGACTAGTAACTCTACTGATCATGTAAACCATAAATTCAAAGTTCATGGGTCATTGGAATTTATTGGCTTATCAGAGCATTGTCTCGCAACTCAACCTAGGGCATGTGTATTTTTGGAGAAATTTAACTAGGAGATGAATGCTATAATCTACATATAAATTCTCGTGTCTTTAGTTGTATAATACATGTAGAGATTGTTAAGGCTCTAATTCTAATTTTATGTTGTATGCTAGTGAATTCATCAATGGAAATAATACATGTATGGATTGATTGAGCAGTTGTTGGAATTTTTAGATGCTTCTTAATATGGTGTTCTTGTTTTAGCAAAAGGGGTGTTTTTGTTGTTTGAAAACACTCAAACAATGGATGATTCATGAGTAATATCTCACGAAAATCGATTCATTTCTTTGATTTATATAGTTACATATAGAGGAATTTGAATATAATAATATCTTGAATATTCATAAATTAAATTAATGTACTCCTACAAGAAGACCTAAGCATCAAGCTATTCCGAAACCCTTGGATCTCTCAACTCTCCGCACATCGCTTATAATCCTGCTGAAGTCTAAAGCGGTTCCGAGAAAAACTAAAATTCCATTCTAAAATCCTCAAACGATAAATACAAAGAGTTTTGATAGTCTGATTGTGAAATATGATATTCATATTAAAGTCTTAATCCTACAAACTTGATAAATTTTATGAGTTGGTTGTTTACTATGGTCTTATAGCTTATTTGCTATGAGGTCCTAGTCTCGAAATACACCTCTACAATTTAAATATTTGATACACATTTGTATATTTGAAAGATTCTATTTTGGTTTGTTTCACTTTCCACATTGTCTTAGTCTTATATTGTTTGCAATTTCGATGCTTTTAAGGTATACAAAATTTCTTTTCTCTGTTGTATGTGGGATACATTCAAAATTAGGAAAGTTTTACTCTTTTAAGACATGATAGTTGTTCATTCTCATTTCAATGAAAAGGCGAAAGTAGAGAGTTTATTTCAATCTCATTATTTAGTCTTTATTTGTTATAAGTCCATCCCAACCAACCAGTGTCTATGATATATTCAAATGCTAGGATGAGAGAAGAAAACATTTGGTTCCTAAACAGTCTAAGGAAAGAAAAAAAAATGTAGAGGGGAATTATTTTCTTATGTGGTTGTCTAATGAAAATTTTGTTGTGTAAAGTAAGGAAACTCTAAAATAATTGTTCTAAGTGGATAAATTGGACATAGTTTTGGATTGTGAAGCTTTGTAGGTGGACAGGAAGGCATGAATAATTGAGTGCTTTTAAGGTAAGCATATAGCAATCACCCTTGGGTTTGAACTTTACCATGCTTTTATTTTCATTATATTTTCCTACATCTTGAGGAGGGTGGGAATTCTGATTAAGTTAGAGGAGGTTCATTGTTGTGTTTGATTTCTTGTTGCCTTTAGTTCTCATGTTGCTGAAGAGATCTTTTCTGTACTTCTTATTTAATTATATCTAGGTTACAAATTTCTGCAGTGCTTAAAGATGATGGGAGTTTTTGGTCTCATTGATAAAACCAGAAGCTAGCAATGCTGTAGTTTGAACCCATTTTGTTGACGCTACCCAATGGATATTCCCATTAAAGTACGCTGGCGACCCTGACCCCTTGGCTGCAATTACGCTAGCATGGGTCTCCTCAATTCTTCTCCATTTATTGGTTTTGAGAGTGAAAATCGATCTGGGTTCTGACCATTTACCTTACGGTGAGAATCACAATCTTGTAGTCCTCATCGTCAGAATCGTAGAAAAAACACAACGAAAAGTCCCTGTAAGGAACAAAATTAGGGAATGGTAGGTGGTTGTGTTGTCTGGTAGATGGGTAGAGGATGAGTTCCGGAGAGGCTTGGGGGGAGGAAACCTATAAAAGCAATTAACGATACAGAACAAACCATGACAAGAATCCACAATTGCTAAAAGGCTTTTACTTGGGAGCCCCAAGTAATACTCAAGATCCACCCCCAATTTACCCTTCGGGGAGGGTCCGTCTATGGAGCGTGGACAAAGGCGTCCAATTTTTAGAGCTGCGTTCATGACGGAGGTGAGATTTAACGAATTGGGGTTTGGATATTGGCGTACCAGCATTGATACACCGAACCGTAGCAGAGATTTCACCGGTATTCTCCACAGAATTTCTTCAATCATCTCCTCTGGCAGGTCCTTCATCGACAGAATTTCTTCAACCATCTCCTCTGGCAGGTTCTTCATCGCTCTCTCTCTCTCTCTCTCTCTGCTTCAACCCCTCTGCCGGTGCCCTAATGGATGCAGACAGAACAAAATGTTGTGTTAACTAAACATTGTTAAGCGAGCGTTCCAGCGGCAATGTATTGGCTTATTTCCTTGATTTATAAGGAAACATTTTGCTTAAAACTAAACATTTTGATTTATAAGGATTAATTACGTCTTTCAAAAAAAAAAAAAAGGATTAATTACGTAAATGTTGTGTGAACTTTGGGATTTTTTTTCTATTTTTGTGTCTCAAATTTTTTTTTCAATTAAGCGTATAAACATTTTATTTTATTTTTCTAATTTGATGTTTTCGGCCAATCAGAACCTAATAAGATACTGAGTCAAAAACAATTATATTCATAAAGTAGGAAACCTGTTTTAAATATATATTTTTTATTTTTCGACTTATTAATCGAGAACACGATTTTTGTATTTTATAAGTTAGTAAACTTAAACCTAAATCAGATTTTGCCTGTGGAAACAAAATCAAATCCAAACTACTCGTACTCGACATTAACCTATTTTTGCCTAGCCTGTCTTGCTGCTTCTTGTGATTTTTGCCCTCCCTACCTTGCACTATTACTCATTTTGGTATTTACCCCTACACTTTAAAATGTTTAAACTAACCCTTGCACTATCCAAAAAAGAAAAGTAATTTTTCAAGAGTGGTGTAGCAAATCCATAATATCTATCTTCCTTGATAGAACTACCCTTACTAAATTAATCTTTTATTTTTCAAAAAAATTAGATAAAAATTGTACCATTGATTTTACTTTTAGTTAGCATGATAATATTTTTATTTAAAATTAATTTCTAAAATGAGCTAAAATCTCATTTTGCAATACAGATAAATTTTAACATTTATAACGAGGATTATATTTTTTCTCATGGTATTTTTATTTCAAAATAACTAAGAAAATATTTATCTTAATAATTTTATTTTTATATTTAAAATTTTAGAATGTTATAAAATATTGGAATAAATTAAAGATAGATTTTTTTTTAAAATAAAAAGTTATGTTAGATGCTATAATAATTTTTATTAAAATTATTTTCAAAAAATTTAGATAAAAATATATAATTTAATAGTACAATGAGGATATATTAAAAATAATAGTATAATGAGGATGATTTTTTCCAGAGCTTATTTTTAATTATTTTTAAAATAATTAAAAATCATTTATATTACGACCAGCAATTTTACAAATATTTTGATAAATGTATAAAAAATAAAATAATAATATATACTTTCTAATTTATTTTTGCTATCAAAATAAATATCATAGAAAATTCATTATATGTACCATTATATATCTACAAAAAAAAAATTTTATACTATCTACTCAAATTCTGTTTTAAAAAAAAAAATCTATTTATATAACATTCTAAGTTATTAAGAAAAAAATTAGAAATAAAATGATTCTGATAAATAATTTATTTATTAAGTTATTTTTTAAAATGAATAAAAATAGTTATTTTTGACAAAAAAAATAAAATACTATGAGAAAAAAATCATCCTCCTTATAAATGTTAAATTTATATATTATTTATTAAAAAATTAAATTTCATTTAAAATTTGAGAAAATTAATTTTAATAAAATAATATCCTATCTAACTAAAAATATTTAAAAAAAAATCATCTTTAATTTTTTATCTAATTTTTAAATAAAAATTAAAATATACATGACAATGATTAATTTGTAAGCAAGAATAATGACGTTGGATGATCTAAGGTTTAGTTCGGGAACATTTTCTTAATTTTAAAGCCAGATGAGTAAATATCAAAAAGTGTGAAAGTGAAGGGGCTAAGAATGCATTTATTCGCTTTTAAACAAAAAGTCGGTTTAGAGCAATTCCAACAATTCTCCATTTTTTTATTTCATCTCCATATTTGGAGGTTTGCACCCAAAAAATGCACTCCATTCATCCAACATTTCCATCTCCATATTCCGAGATGTGAATAGTAACTACTATTCATTTATTATTTTAATAATATACAAATGTTCTCTCATTATATTTTTCTTATAATAATAAAATAATTATTTTAATAATATTTTTATAACATACTTTATTCTTTTAAGATATATATATTTTTATTATTTATTATTTTATTAATTTTGAATTATTTTCTATATACAATATAGTAAAATGTGATTTTTAATATATTTATTTTGGAGTATTAATTTATTTTATTAATTTATAATTATTTAAACTAAACAAATTTCAATTTTTTTTATTAAAATTATATTTTGATAATGATATAATAATTTTTATTTATATTGTAAATAATAAAGTCATTAAGATTTTAATTAACTAATTCAATAATTTCTTAAAAATAAAAATATAACTTCAAATTGAAAAAAAAAAACCCTATAAATTACATCACATAATGTTTTGCATATCATTTACTTAAATCCAATTACATCGAGCTACAAAAACATTGTTGCTATACCTTCCTATAAATGCTCAATTAACGCATTTCGTTCGTATAACGAACTTTTATCTTTCACTCTGTTTATGACGAAATGAACTTTGAAATTGTTTTGCTTTATCCACTATCATATTTCAAGGTGATGCATTCGAAAGTGAATATTTCAAGGTGAAAAAAATGAAGATTATTGAAAAAATGACTCATAAATCCCAAGCAAATTGGTAAGTGGTCATAATGATGGTAATTTTAGTAATTTTAATGAATATGAGGCTGAAAATTAGGGAGGTGATATACCATCATAAATTTTATTTTATTTTCTAATGTAATATGATGCTATATAATATAATATTTATTAGTTTAAAATGCATTTTAGGTTTTTAATATATTTTTTATTTGTTAGAATTTTATTTATTTAATATAATTTCATATTTATGTTTAAATAAAAATAAAAATATTCCATATATCATATTTTTAAAATATTCTAATTTGATAAAATAAAGATTCAAGAATTTAATAAGAATTTGAGCTGCACGGAGATTATTGGTCAAGTTGAACTTTAAAAATGTCCCATCATCTCCAAATATGGAGAAGATGCCAATTTGGAGTCGAAGAGGCTGATTAACGGACAAGTCTCTGACTCGGCCATCCTTAATCCCAAACCCATCCCAATACTATACAAAATTTCCCATACCCGAAATAACCCGCCATAGGAGCGAGCGGGGCGGGGTGAGACAAAAAAATTGCAATTCTATACCTGTCTCGACTCGTCCTAAAATCACAATCAACACAAAAAGCAAATGCAGAGCACCTTGACCACCTCCCCCTTCTACACTACCTCACTTAGGAAAACTCATCACAATCCAAGATTCAAACAACAATCCCTAAATTTCAAAAGCCCTATCTCAGAAAATCAAAACTTTACATTTCAAAAACCTAATCTCAAAATCGAAACTCTAAATTTCAAACACTGATCTTTTAGAAAATTGAAACCATGACTTCACAACAATGAGTGTAAATGGGTTTTATGGGGGCTGATTTAGGAGCGCATATGCTTTAAGGGGAGGTGCCTTTGCTCGAACAGAGTCTCCACCTTGGATTCCTTAATCCTTCCATCAATAGAAATATCAAAGGAAAGCAAACAAGAAACTGGAAATATCTGCTATTCACTCCATGATGGAGCAAGAATCGCCACGAGAGAGATTTAGAGAGAAGATTTGTTGAAAAATGGCAACCTTGGGGAGGAAGGAAGGGTATTGTACCAAGGTCGATAACCTCTCTCGATTCGCTATTGAAGAACACAACAAGGAGGGGGTGGTGGCTATTGAAAAACCTAGAGTGTAACATGAAAAACCTAGAGTTGTAACATTAGAGGCAGTGATGAAGCGATTCTATAGTCATTTTTTAGGGTTTATCGTTAAGGAAAAGGTTGAGGCTTCATGCAGAAATCATGTGAAGAAGACCTATATATTACATGCTATGGTAAACGGTGGCGTGTTGGGAGGAAAATGTAAATTGGCTCTTAAACCTACCGAAAGTATTACAAAATTTCCTAAGCCTGTGTAAACCTCGAATAAGCTCTACCCATACCCATCCCATTAGGGGAGGGGCAGGGCGGGCTACTCAATAAGCCCATCCCATTGCCATCTCTAGTTGGAAATGGAGATTTATGGTTGTACTTGCTCTTACTTATAATCTTCTTTATATAATTCTTCCAAACCAAACCTTGCAAAACTTATAAAAACTCAAGAATATCAATATCTTTTTTATTTTTCACTCATAAAGTAAATAAATCTTTTTATGGTAATTAATAATAATAATATAATATAATAATAATAAGAATTGTTTTGATTCTATAAATTTTAGCCTTTTAAAAATTAGGGAAAATTTGTGTTTTTGCATAACATTGGAAATAAAATAATTGTTGTTCTGGTAAAAAAGTAATGATTGCCAAAAAAACCCAAATTACCCCTCAGTATATCCTACCCACCTATGGAAATTTTTTTTTTAAAAGAAGCAAATATCCCAAGATATCCTTCCTCCTTCGATCGAAGACGCCATTTGAGGTCACTATAGCGAAGCAAGGTTCCTCCCGTCGGCCTTTAAAGCACCTTCAGGTAAGTTATGAACGATGATGAGTATTTTTCAAAACCCTAACATCTTCTTCCTCATTAGAACATGCACTTCAATATTTATGTGGGAAGAATGCTTCCTCTTATCGATCCCTTTATTTTTCAAAACCCTAACATCTTCTTCTCCATCATTAGAACACCTAGTTCGAAATTTTATGGGAAGAAAGCTTGCTCATGTCGATCACTTTTTTGTTCTTTCCTCTACGGAGCAACTATCAACCACATTGTAATTTAAGTTTTTAATATGTTTCTAATTTTGTATTGATATGATATTTTGAGTTTTGATGTATGTGGTGTTTCATATAAACCGAAATGGTGAAGACTTAAATTGATAATTTTCTTAAGTGTCAGAGTATAGTGCGTAATGGAAATGAGTGGCTGACCTCAAATATGATGTAATACCATAACATATGGTACACTAGACTTAACATCCGTGTTTTTCGCAATTGGTACTACCATAACACACCGGGGATACTACTTGGTACTACAATAATAATTAATAATTGGTCAAAATCCCAATACAAATATATATAATAGTTGTTATTCCAGTTTTTATATTTGTTATGAGTCAAGACATTGTTTAGAATCGCGAGGTCGCTTATTCGAAATAATGATCGCTGAAGAAATATTCTTTATCGCTATGTAATTCCTTGCATATTCTTCTTCATCATATTTGACACCTTTTAAATAATGGGTATTTAACTTATTCTAAGCGTTAAACCACTTATTGTTATACAAAAACCCTTAGACCTTGTGTCATCTAAGACTTCAATAACAATTCCATGAGCATTTATTTGTTGAACTTGTTATTAGTCGAATTTCCATTGCGTAAGGATTAACCCTTATTACTTAATATTTCAGAATTTAAAATGACAACTTATTTGTCTTGTCGGTAAAAAGAGTTTAATTTTTGGTTTGAAATGTCAATGAAGGTGCTATTCTATAAACGTAGTATTACAAAGCTTATACTTATAGGAATGAAACAAAGCAACCATGAGTGCTATATACATCAAGATGGATATGGTACATCTAACTCTAAGATATGGACATGAAGACAACCAATATATGCAAAATACTTGAAGTGCATTGCTGATGTAACTCATTTATCAATATTGTTAATTATTGTATAACAAAATTGTAAACTTCACTAATAAAATAATACATTTGTAACAATTGAACAAGTCACCATTGTGAATGGAAGGGAACATTTATTGTAATATGTACTTTATATGACTTATTATTCTTTTTTTTACCGCAATATGTGCTTTATACACTTTTCTTTCCATTGTTGTGTAGTTCCATAGAAATCCAAATGGTGAAGATTTATATCATAATTTTTGTTTATTTTTTGTGTATCATTTTTCATTTATGGTTGAATTTAGTCTACGATTGAAGAAAGTTGAAGTTAGATAAAATTTGGGTTACAATGTACTTGAAGTTCGATCCTAATTTCATGAAATATGTGAAGTACTACAAAAATATATTAAGGTACTACATGTACTGCCATAACATAATGTAGGTACTACCATAGCATATTATTTTAGTTTTTGGCTTTCTTCTTTGTATTCAAATTCATGGCCTACTAACAAGAAGAATCAAAAGAATTTACTTATGGTCAAATAACAAAAATGGTTGATCAAGGGTATTAATATTTTATTAAGATGTGGGTATGCTGCACTGCATGGTGCATAGTTATTTGAATGGTTGAATAGAACCATCATAGGTTTATGACCATTTTTTCGAAGGGAAGGGATTCTGGAGGAATGTGTAGTGTGTATTACAAACAAATTATTTATAGGAAAAGTAGGCTCAGATACACTATGAAAAGTTATTGAACATAAATGATGAAGAAATGGTTTTAGGGCTTGGCCGCATAATCTCTAGGAAAATAATTATTTTGGTGAAAAGTCAAACTTGAAAAAAAAACCCTAAGTTATTGACGAGCCACTAACTGCTTGTGTTACTTTTGTATATATCCACCCATTCACGCAAGTGCATGCTTCGAGTTTAAGCAGTCTAGTGATAAGTCAAGGTCGTTTCACAAGGAGTTCGGGTGTCAACTACTGATCCAATTTACCCTAATATTATTTATGTAACACCCATAATTATACCCTAACAATTTTCGGACTTATTTAGGGTATATTAAAAGCTAAATGGAATTTTTCGAAAATAAAACGAGAGACCCGAAATGAATATTAGAGACAAGGATAAAGTAGTCATTTACCACTTGAGGATATAAAAGGCATAAAACAATAAGGTTATATGCAATTATGGAATTTGAGAAAAGTTAGAATAGAAATTACAAAGAATGGAAGGACCTAAATGCAAAAATGAGAAAAGAAGTTAAAATGCAAAGGCCAAAATACGGGGCCTTAACTCAAAATTGGATAAGAGCAATTAGTCTCTCATTTTGAGAGAACAAAACCGTAGAGAAGAGAAGAGAAGGGAAAGAGAGAAGGTTATGGTTATAAGAGGTGCCAAGAAGAGAAAAGGAAAGGAAGAGCAAAAAGGTATGGAATCTAACCTTGAGTATGGAACTATGAATTCTTGTATGGATTTTCATGCAATAGTATGGTTAGTAGCTTGTCCCCAAACCTAGGGTTTTGTTAGGATTTCATCCTAACCCTAAAATTATTGAAAGTAAGGTTGGTAAAACCCTAAATGGTATAAGAAGAATATGGAATCCTCCCTTTGAGGTTGGATTCATGGTTTAATTGCATGTAATTGAGTTAGGGTTTAGAACAAACCTTAACTAATCTTATGTTCGTTTATGTATGGGTTATGACCCATTTGTTTGGGAGGAATTTATGACAGTTTTGGCATAAGATATATCAAAGATAATTTGAGTAGAATGTAGGTTATAAGTATTTAATACTGAATGGCTACGAGATATCAAGCATTGAGTTGATCTGGGGTAGCAAAAATATGGAAAATGGGAGAAACCACCTTTCTGAAATTCTCGAGGGGTGGTATCGATATCAAACAGAGTGGTACCGTACCATAAGTGTTCTGTCATCTAGTACCTGCATTTGATTTATCTACCAGTTCTATTTCGACCGTTGTTTCGTATTTTGGCCATAAATTGCTCATTTCTTATCCGATTTGAGTGATTCAAGTGGCTAATTAAAATAGACTTCACGGAAAACAAAACACCCTGAAATAGGTACCTTCAAATTTTGACTCTATTTGGTCCATAAATTCAATCAAAGTAGCTATGTTCAAGCCAATTTATGGTTTAGTTTTGAACATAGAGTAGTCCCGGTTGTTTAGGACATAACTTGAGTTTAGGTGCTCCGATTTGGGTGATTCCAGTTGGAGAAGAGCCCTTAGCACCTTAGCTTCAAAAGAGTACAAAGAACTAGTGTCAAATATAGAGTTAAGACTCCTGAAAATAGGTATTACAGACTGCACTTAGTGTAATCTGGATGAACTGACTAGTTTGGCATGAAAATGCCATAACTTGAGTTTTGATTATTCAATTGGAATGATTCCAATTTCTAAGTAGATTCATAGAGGAACAAGAATAAATGAATGATGTGTGAATACATAAGTGTCTTGCTGTACAAGTATATGAAATGCCATATGTAACAGGCAAGAAACAAGAAAAAGGCAGGAAATGCAATATGTATAGATGTGTTCATGAAACATGAATATGGTATGAAACATGAACACAAACTGAAACATGAACATGAACATGAACATGAACATGAACATGAAAGACAATATGTCATGAACACATAATGTGGTTAAGAATATCTTAATTATTCTGTACGAATAAAAATAGATTATATATGATAGACATGCCAATTAAATGTGATGGAACATGCTGGAACATATGATAGAAATGCATAAATGCTAAGAAACGTATAGAGATAAGTAAAGATGACAAAGCAATGTGAATGAGTACTGTATTACCGAATGATAGGTATATATGAATATATGAATGAGTAAATGCATGCATGATAAAAATATAGGAATAAATGTATTATAGAGAAATATGAGAATCGTAATATGAAGCTACAGATATGAGAATGAATATAGATTAAAGTAATGATAGTATATATTGAAAAAGCAATCATGATAACAATAGCTATTCATACTCATGAGATATACGCAGTAAATGTAATAAAACTGATCGCTCGCGGTCCGACCGAAAGAGATGGATAGATGTATGCCTATGTGGAAGATGTTTGCCGCAAAGATATAGATACAAATATCGAGGCCCTGGGCTTCTCGGGTCGTATGACATAGATCCCGTTGGATCATTACATGGCATAGGTCACCGGTCTCATACAAATGACGATACCTTCGGGTATATACTACCGCTTGTCATATGTGGCATCACGTCTCAGACAAAGGATAAGACCTTCTGCACATACGCATAGAGACTGCCTCGCATGCTGATAGACTTGGTACATCCAGCTTATTTCCCAGACCGCTTCTAAGGTATTTGCAGGCATGAATATAAAAGAAAATGAAAAGTATATGTAAAGAAAATGTATAAAGTATATGATATGATATGAGAAGCATAACACTGCTATGCGATGATAGTATACCGTTACGAGAACAAGAAATACAGAATAAGAGCACATGAAAGTATATGATATGACAAAGACAATATGAGTACATGAAAGCAATTGTGAAAACATATGACAAGATATGATATGATAGATAGTAAAAGTATAAGTCTTGTAATTCTACTGATATATGAAAGATGCAGATAGAAATTCACAATGTGAAAATAAAGTGATATGATATGAAAGTATAGGCTTTAAGCCAACACAAGAAAAGTACATAAAGTATTCGAAAGCACAAATTATATGATAGAATAAGAACGTACAAATGTATATGAAGTATACGAATAGTACAGGATGATAGTATATGAAAAGTACAAGATGAAAGCATATAACATGAAAGTATACGATGAATATGAAGAATGAAAAGTATAGCATGGGCGTGTAGCCACTACATGAAATAAGACATGATATATACACAAATATGTGAAATGATATATGTAATAGAACATGAAAAGCAAGAAGCTATAGCATGAAAGATGAACACATGAAAAGTATAGAAAGTATATAAAAGTACAAAAGTATATGCAAGAATATGTAATAGAACATGATAAGTATATGAACGTATAGTATATGAAAATCATAGGAAAGTATTGTCTATAAAAATTACAAGATGCAAATATACAACTTAGGATATTAAAAATAAGCTAATACATATATATAAACTAGAATTAATTCGACTGAACTGGTCGTAAATGAACACTAATAAGTACCGTGAAATACCAATTTCTCGCATTATAACCCATTTAAACCTAACCCTAAATTTGGATCCGATTTGTCAAAGATGCCTCGATATTGCAAGTTGGATTTCCTTTATTCACCAATTAAATATCCCTATTTCTCCTCGGCTATCGTGGGTTTAATCAGCTACTGTATTCAACATATTCTTTACAAGATTTGCGCATTTTTCTTTCTCAATGCTTTATACCCATTTCTTAAGACTGCAGATTTCTTACTTCCCAACTCGGTCAGGTAAGATTTCTACAACCCGATCATTTACTCAAATTTTAAAATCTAATGAATATCTCCTTTTCCTTGATTAGATCACAGCTAACACAGGGTCAAGAGTTTTCTAACATATTAAGGTGAAATCTCTGATGATTTAAATTGATAAATAATCCCCTCCAACATCAATTATGAGTGAACTGGGTATTTATCTAAGTGAACTCTCAGAGCTCAATAGTTCTTTAATAATGGTCCAACATACTCCACAATCGAATGTTCCTAACTCTTAGAATCGATCCGTGTCACCAAAGGCATCCCGAAATAAGAGCAAGATACAATCTCAACGGGTATTCAAAACTACTATCGGGAACAATTATATGAAAGACATATCAATCAAATAAATTCCACCCAAATTCCGTGATACTTCCTTCCAATTTATGTAGGAAAGGTCAGAATCAACAATAAATTCAAACTAATGGAAGTCAAGGCTTCAAAAAAAAAATCGTGACATAATCGATAATTGAAAGACCGTTAAATTACACCCACTGTAGTTGCAATAAATTGAGAAGAGATGAATTCCAGAAATAGTCTAGATTTCATTTAAACTTAGGTAGTAAATTGTAAAGAAATTGAAAGTTTTCTTCCAGCTTCAACATTCTAATAGATCACTGGTTCAGATCTAAGAAAAGAAAAGAAAAGAAAAGAAAATCTATTCTAAAAATTATACAATGAGTTTTCTTCTTCCCCCGTTATGGGTTCCCAAAAAGAAAATGGTCCCCTACTTCAAAACTCGGTGGTACGCCTATTTATAACTTTTTAGAAATTGGGCCTGCCCCAAGGCTCCGTGGATTTCCTTAAAATCAATGGCCTAACTCATCGCTTTCGGGTCACTACCAAAAAGTCTGGTCGCGACGCAAAGTTTCTCAGTCCGGGTCTCGTTCGGGGCCATTGGCCAGACCGCAGGAACCCGGCTGCAACATTCTTCTCTTGTTCCTACAATCACGAGTCGGCGACTGATATAGTTTTATGTCGCAACTTGTTTTGTTCAATGCAAAGCTGATTTATGGTCGTGTGGACATAAATTCTTAATGTTAGTGAGCGATATTTATGGTTGCGACCTCATTTTTCTTGTTCCCAGGAATTAATGTCGCGACCTCAATTCAATGTCGTGACCTCTTTTTTGTTGTTACGTCATTCAGCTTGTCTCGAGGCCTTTGCCGGGCCGTGACTTAACCGGGCTAGTTTGTTTTCTTGTCATGACTTGGAATTTAAATGCGACTAAGCATTTTCCTCGCTTTATGCAATTCTTCTCGCGACCTCAAAAGCATGTCGCGACAATCCCTTCTTCATCTAGTCGCAAACCTCAATTTCTAAGTCTCAACACCCTTCACTTTTCTATTTCGGTCGCGAATTTCTCACCGGTTCTACTCTTTGTTTTTGAATATATGTCGAATTCCCGATTTGATGTCGTGACTGGTCGTATTGTTTTCTATCAGATTTTACGCCGCGACGCCATTTCGTTGTCGCCCATCGATCCTCGGGTCCCAACCTCCTTCATGCTGCGACTTAAAATTGTTTTGTTCTCGCATTGCCTGTCAGTAACGTGGAATTTAGGGTCACACCAAATCATTTCCTTTATGTCTAAAAATTTTATGTTACATCTTAAAAATATGTCGCGACTTCACCGCCTCTGTCGCAACCTCATAATTTCGCCACAACATTTTTAATTGTATACTCTCCTTCTTATTGTTATGGATAAATTCCAGTCGCGACCTCATCAAGTCTCCAACTTATATTTTTGTCGCAACTTGGAATTGTCTAGGAGAGACATTGCAAGTCCATTCAGCCTTACTTTTTGGTCATGATCTCAAAACGGTGTCGCGAGATTTATTCTCTCAAGTTCCTCCGTCTCGTTTCAAGAAGTTCTCTTATGTCGCAATAGTTTTTTTGTTTTCACATTACTTTCGCCGCGACCTTGATTCTCTCATTACGCACTGAGCCTCGACTGCTTTTTTACTTATGATTTTTACTGAATTTTCACTTATGCTTTAAATTCTATGCAAAAACATGTTCAAAACATATATATTTTGTACACAAAACAACATATTTGTAAGGATGTCCATAAAATGGCTAAAATTCAATGAGTTTTTGATTCATCAAATTCCCTTAAATCTTGTAAATTTTGCTTCATTCCTCAAGCAAAGAAGAAAGATTTGTTTGTCCTCAAACAATTGAACTTTATTTTGTAGGACATTTTTCTTTTTCAAAGCACAATCTTCTCTTATTCCACCCTTTTACTTGAAAAAGGTAATCGCAGTATGATTTTAAACTTTAGTTTTCAACTGAGAAAAAGGAATGTTTTCAACCTCTATTACAAATAAACCGCTAAATACTGCATGTAAACAGTTCAGTCAATAGATCTTGTTTTGTGGGTGTGTGTAGGTGATTCGGGCCACAGTAGGTGTTCCGGAATCAACAAAATTTATATCCTAGGATTCCTACTGCCGTAGCAAAGTTACTGCAGTATAGTGGTCTAAGGTCGAACTCAGGGATGGGTTTTCTTCATGCGAAGTGAGTCACAGTTGACTGAAAATGGTGTTTCCACTTTGGATTTGGGGTTTCTTGTAAAAACAGTGGTGTTGATGTGAAAACCGTGAATCGTAGGGAACAAAGTGTAAAAGAAATCCTTGAAATACACGCTTAGGGTTCTAAGGCAACTAAATGTCCTCTGGTCCTTTCCTCTCGCTGAGGACGACCTATAGTCATTTCCTCGAACCTGATCTATGTTTAACCATAAAGATCGGAACTCCTAAAAGTTTTTCTAGTATAAAGAATTTATTAACCATTAATGTTTCGCTGAAGTAAAACTGCCTGATCTAACTCAGGAGCAACAATGGCACCAAGTTAGCATCAATGGATCTAGAAATAAGTATCCATTAAGCCTTGAAAGCTTGCCAACTACTAGCCACTCAGGGTACATCACAGGGATTCAAACCTAACGTGAGATGCAGAAACATAAATGATAATAAATGCTCAAGATCTGTGGAGGACAAAGGTTTTTACCTCAAAACTTCCACTCCACCGCCCTCCTTCAAGGATGAGGGTTTAGCCAAGCATCCCTTGAGCTACACATCCTCGCGGTGTTTGGCTGGTGAGAAAATGCGAGAAAGAGAGAGAAAAATGAGAGAAAATCACACCCGTGGGAAAGCTGAAAGCTTTGGCCCCAATTTTATTGATTTATGGATTGATTGATTTTACAGAGCTTGACTGAGGCTTATATACTGCTTAGAGTCAAGGAAATTACAAAAAAGTATGAAAGAACAAAAATACATTGAGGGAAATTTTGGTACAAAACCACAAAATAACACTATTTGGGCACTAATCACTCCCCCCAACCGACACAAAACAGCCCTATTTGGTACACAAAAAGTGCTTAAAACCTGCAATGAACAGGGTTCAAAACAACACTATTTGGGCACTAATCACTCCCCCTAACCGACACATTGCTAGTCCCTTAGCAATGACAAAAGAAGGAAGAAAGGCACTGTGTTGCTTCAAGTAAAAGGAATGGTATTTTCAAGAAGCGTATCTAAGTAATGCCCTACCCTCAGTGTGAATGATTGAGACCTTACACAACAACCAGCTTAGGAGAATAAATGCCATACAGAACCAAGTTTAAGAAGAGTATCTATCCCAAGGGAATCGACTTGAAACTTCCACCAAAATCTAAGTGTTTATGTGATCAGTTTTCAACAATAACCTGCTAAACTGCTCTCCCCCCAACCAAGCTACGCTCTTGGCCTTAGCACATCGACCAACCTAAATAAACTGCTCCACTCTTCATTATATTTCTTTGTATCAGAGATGCAATGATGAGAAATCGACCCCACCAAAGTCCGTGGTAGCAGGGGTCCACCGATATCTTGAACCAACTAAGGCTTAGGGCATCAAGTCATGAGGATCTTTCGACCACTAACCTCCTGCCACCCCGCACTCGAATGAATCTCGAAATTCCAAGACCTACGACCGCTAAACCTCACCCATCCACCCATGTAGCGAGCACTAAGCCTGCGGGTTCAACCAACTAAGGCTAGTGGCACCAGTTTTAAAGATTTTCGCCAGAAACCACTCCTGACCGTGCTCCTAGTTTCAAAGTAAAGTGTCGCGGCTTTTCTCTTCTCTTTCTTCTTTTCTTTTTTCTTTTTTCTTTTTCTTTTCGAAGACTCTTCACCGGCCTCTTTTCTAGTGGAACCATAACCTTGCATGTGGTCAATGAAACTAGGTAGGTTTGCACGATAAGGTTATGCAATGCCATTACAGAAAACTCGATGTGCACAAAGGTGTGGCTAGCTAAAGGAAGAAAAGATTGAACACTAAGAGACTTCAACCCACCAATCACTTAATCGCATGAAACTAATCGCCAGTATCACGGTATCGCGTTGTTTCAATTTTTTCAACTTGCGGTGCTGTGCAAAACCACAAAAAAAATAGGGCAAAAATTATTGCAAATGAGTTAAGAAACTGAGCTGTCTGATATGTATAACAGTGTGTGTCAATAAAATTTCTGCATTTTCAAAAATAGCTTTCTTAAAAAGAAGCAAAAAGTAAGCCACTAAACATACAAAATGGGCTTTGCTTACACATGTAGTAGACTCAAAGAGTGTAAAAAAACTGATATCTAAAGTATAAAATCACTTCCTTCACTAACTCTTCCCCCAACCAAGTGTGCCATTAACCGCAATGGGGTTTGACTGAAAGGTAGCGAGGAAGTGCTACCTCAATCAATAGCCAAAGTGAAGAGGTGTCCTGGGCTTGGACGGTTGAGGTGCTTCCCGAGGAGTGGCTAATCGCCGTAGGCCGCGAGGACGCTAAGGGAGTCTCGTGTGGGCCGGAGGGGCGGAGGGTGGGGCACCGGCCCCACTGGAGGAGCGGAAACGGTCCGAGAGCGTACATATGGGAGATCGATAGGAGGCCCAAGTGACTCGGATCTCGCATTTAGGATGGCATGATTCTTCATGAATGGCGCCATATGTACTTTAGTGCGAGTCATCTTGTTCGCGGTGGTCGTACGGGCGCAAATGATGTCAGTTTGCAAAGGAGAATGTAGCGGATTGCATCCATGATGGTCAGAAAGTCCCGGGTGGAAATAGTTGATACGTCAAGATGGGTGGCGCGATGCCACGCAAAGACCGCCCCTGCAGGGCGGTAATCAAAGGTGAGGCCCCGAAAGACAGAGACGGGCCGGGCGATACCAGACGAGGGGAGATGCCGGACTGGGAGAGGGTACCGGCTTCAAGGCTCCACAATATGCTCCACCGAGGGGGTCGCTTCTCGCAGGGAATATTTCCACGGCCGGGTCCCTACCGCCTGTGAGGCGAAGGTGAAAAGAGGAGCATTGCTTCGCCATCGATCGACCTGCATGATGGCCTCTGCGGGCCAATATGACGCTCCAATCTAGGTTCATCAGGGAAGCCGATATGCTCAAGCACCTGGCATAGGAGTCTCGGGAATAAGAGAGGCGTGGACTCAGCTTGAGGTGACTTTTTGCACGGACCTCGCTCCCGAAAAATGGAACAAGGAAGTCATAATAAGCTCCGCTGGAATGAACCAGAAGCCCTTCAAGATGCTATATAGGACCTCTAAGATGGCTCATTTCCTCTGAATTGTATGATGGAGCGGGAAAAGATTAGACCGCAGAATGTGATCTATAAGAAGCATACGAGCCGGAGTCGCCTCATCGTGTAATTGTCCCGGCAAGAGATCCCCTGAAAGAAGACTCCGACCATCTCCCCGGCGAGGACGGGGGCTACCGCCTATGTTTGGCCGAGTCGGCAAGGGTCACCGACAGATTGAATGTAGCGACGATGAACCGAGGCCTGTATCCCCCGGTCTGGCCTTCATGGAGAAATGAAGAAAGCAACTCGTTGACTCGAGACCCTATGTCATCGGGCGGTAGAACTCACGCACCACCCGAGGGTAGAAAAACCGACGAGGTGTCATGAACGGCTCCAGGGAGTACCTCTGCATTAGAGCATCAGTCCCTGAGCTCCGAGTCCGCAAAAGGACTCCGAAGATCATAATAAACTCATCATGCAGTTCCTCTCACCGCAATCACGATTCTCCTGAATAGGGTCAAGAAAGGGAAGAGAGCGGTCGCCGGGATGATGTAGGCTTGGGGACAGTCCAGAGGAGAGCTCCAACAGGTCTCACGGGTGGCGATCGTGGCCTAGATTGCACTTCTCCCTGGGATGGCCTGCATGGCAAGAGGGTGGAGGGGGGGCCAAACTGAGTGTGGTATCTCGCCTGGGCAAGCCATGGGCCACGGAGGATGGGATGTGTGTGCAAGAGGGGAGGAGGACCCATCAAGTGAAGATCGCCCGAGCGGCAATAGGCGCACAGGAGGCGCGACATCGACTCGGGCGGGGGCGCTAGCTTGGAGGCTTCAAGGCTGAGCAACTGGTTGGAGCCGTCATCAGGAGGGGATGAACGGCGACTGGCCGAAAGCGTCCTCCGCGGTTCACCATGCTAAAATGCATGATAAGAAAGTGAGCGGGCTTCGTAAATGGAAACTGATGTGAAATGAAAAGGAAGAAAGAAAAGGGTTTTATATAGCGTGGGGGCAAATGAGTTCTTAGCCAATTAATGGTCTCTTAAGTGCCTATTAAATGGCCGGTTCAAAAGAAAGGAAAATTAATTCGGCGCGCAGGAAACGGGTGGTTTCAGAAGCAGACGAAGATGAATAGGACTCATGAATTTCGTTGTGGCCGGGAAATTCTAGCATAAAATAACACCCTGTACCCCACCGCAACACCTACAAAACAAACAAAATTATGAAAACTGAAATGAGAAAAATTCAAAAGAAAAAAGAGCAAAAATCAAGGGAATCAAGAAAATCTCTAAAGACAAGAACTGAAAGTAAAGAAACCAAAATTTTAGCAACAAAATACTCTTGTGGGCTTCGAGATCGCGTAAGCCACTTCCCGGTAATGCTTAGCAATCATGGAGGGTCGGGCGAGTGGATATCCTCCGGTCGGGCTTGAGTGCTGCACCAGATGCTCAACTCGCCATTAACCTTGAATACCCCCGGGCAGTTTCTGGATCGGGATGTGTCCATCGATCCATCGATTAATTCTCCTAGATGGCAGAATGGGCCGGTCTATAGTAATTTAAGCTTGCCCGGAAAGAGGTAGAGCTTGGAGTCGTAGAGCAACACTTGGTCTCCTTATTTGAAATGTTTGCGATCTATTAGTTGATCATGCCACCTTTTCAGCTTATCTTTTGCACCTTTGAGAAAGAAGTAGCATCATTCCCGCCTTCTCAGTAGCCTGCTAAGATATCGAGGAGCCTATCGAGACCAAAATTGGCCCATATCCAAAGTTCAATTTCTCTTCACTCCCACCATGCCTTATACTCAATTCCACAGAAGGTGACATGCTTTGCCATAACCAAAGGAGAAGATAATGTTCAACGGGTCTCAGAGGTCGCTCAGGAGGCCCACAAAGTGAGTCCAGCAAATTGAGACCAATCCTTCGGACAGAGTTCGCCACTTTCATCAAGATTAATTCTGATCTCTCATGGCTAGCTTAACCCGCCACCGGTCCCGAGGGTGGTACGGGCGGCTACTTTGGCGCTCTCTCGATATCTATACTTACGAGGAGGTTTCAAAAGAGTCAGTCTTAAATGCGAACCTCCATCACTAATTATGGCTTCGTATCCTAAATATGGAGAATATATTCTTCAAGAATTTCCTCTGCGACCACCCTCGTGGTTTGCCGCCTCGCAAGGAACTCCGTCAACCCACTTTGGCCATGATACCTTAACCCTACCAAAATGTGAGGTATCCAAGGGAGTAGCGGAACGGTCCCATGAAATCAACCCCATGTCGAAAAGATCAACTGTTACCAAAATCGATTTAAAGGCATCATGTGATGGCGAGAAATTTTCCCAACCTTGGTATTTGTCACATCTCGCACATGGTATGGGCAACCTTGAATAGAGAGGGCCAGGGAATCTAGATCACAGACCTCTCGGGCAAGTCAAACAAATGGCCTCCACATGCATTCTCATGGCAAGGATGATTATTCCCTCGTTGCTCGCTCTCGTGCACACACTCCTCCTAATTATCCGTCAAGACAATATTTGTACAAGAAGGGTTCTTTCCCCTCCTAATAATAGAGTGGAAGCCATGTAAGAAGAATTTCTCACATGCGTGCTTTTCTAATCACCGGGTACTCCTATAGCAAGTAATTTGCACTGTGGGCACAACAGTGGTGCCTTTCAACCAAGGCAAGACTCTCAAGGAACTCATCATTGATTGAGGGTTGTGAGTGTTGTGTGCACAGCAATCTCGGGCGTAGTGATCGCCAACAACATTTCCACACTTCTCATTCTCGATTCAGTGTCAACTCGCAAACAGGAGAAACCCATTTGATAAGCTTAACCTTAGCATTTTGTTTGGTGAGCAGGTATTACAAGGCTGAATGATCCGTGAATATTATTATGTTCGACCCAACCAAATAAGCTTGAAATTTGTCTAAGGCATGTAGATCAGCCAAATGTACTCATTCTAGTTCCCACTCCTCCGTGCCTCATTCAATGTCTTGCTTCGTATAATGAATCACATAAGGATTTCCTTCTTCCCTTGTTCAGAGAACCGATCCAACACTGACGGCAGATCACATGATCACTTCAGCAGAACGCTGGGCTGGGGGCTCTCACTTATCGTATAGTGGTCAACAGGCTTTAAGCTCCTCAAAGCTCTTTCGCGCCTACATCCCAAATAATGGCATCTTTTCCATCAAATAGAGAGGCTTGGCAATTTTTGAGAAGTCCATGATGAACCTCCTATGTAGCCCCCAAGATGCCCCAAGAATCGTCACGCTTTACATTTGTGGGGAGGGTAAATGAAATAAGCCAATTTTTGGCTTATCAACTTCGATTCCTAAAATAACATGCCAGCATACCCTCACAACTATAGACATTTTTCCTTGTTCAATACCAGGTTTTTCTCTATGCACCTATGCAGAGACACCATTGATTAGGCATTCTTCAAAAAACTCCCTCCATAGACCTGTAGAATGGCATCTATGTAAACCGCAATGCGCCTACCAAATCATTGAAAATACTGGCATACATCAAATGTGGTAAGGGCATTAATGTGCCAAAGGGCATTCCGTATGAATGAAACAAACAGACAGCTCTTTCCTGTCTTCTATAGCACTTAATTTGAAAGTATCCCGAATAGCCATCCGTGAAACAAGAGAAGGGTCGACTGCAAAACCTCTCAAGTAGTTTCGATCCATGAAGGCAGAGGAAGTGATTCTTCCCGTCACTTCATTTAGCCTTTATAATCAACATATACTCTCCAACCTGTGTGCAGTGGCATCTCCTCTCCTTTTTCGTACGCACCATGGTTACCCCCATTTGAGGGCACCACTGGGTCGACTCACCCATGTGCTATCTCGATACGTGGGTAGATGATACCGCATCAAGCAAAGATTTAGGACTTATGCCCTAACCACTTCTTGCATATGTGGGTTCAGTCTTCTCTATGGCTGCCTTACTGACTTTGCCTTCTCCTCTAGGTAGATGTGATGGGTGCAAACTTCCAGGCTAATACCCTTTAGACCATTAATCTTCCACCCTAGGGCTTGCTTGTTCTCCCTAGGACGTGAAGAGAATACTTTCTCATAAGGTCTATAGGGATGAAATGACAATTGACATCAGTTCTCCGATTAGCACCTGAAGGTGCTATTTCGAGTCCTATTTAAGATAGGTTTTGAGTGCTTTTTGCATACTAATCTATATTAATTAATCCGATTGACATAAAAGGTGTCCGATTAGTAATAATCGATTGTTTCGAGGTTGTTTCTGCGCTTATGTGTTTTGGGAACCTCACCACTACTCCAAGCTTGGCTTCAGGATTGCGCAGACATTTATGTCAAGTTCGTATGAATTCTCAGATTTTAATTGCCGGATGAAGAAACGCAAGTGGGAAATGAACTGAGGTCAACTGGATGCAGGAGGCAATGCAAGAGTTAAGGATTTTCGCTATGGCATAGCGAAAATTTCGCAACCATAGCGAAAATTTCGCAATCCTAGCGAAATTTCGCTATGGCAATATTTTCGCTATGATAGTGAAAATTCGCTATCATAGAGAAAGTTACTATGCATAGAGAAAATTTGAATTTTCTCTATGCCTTAGATTTTCGCTATGATAGCGAAATTTCGCTATCATAGTGAAATTTCGCTATCATATTGAAATTCATTATGCATAATGCATTGGATCCTCCGATTTTTAATCAAACGACCCCTGCTTTGTGTAATTCCCATTTTGTCCCCAATGTAACTATATATATTTCATGGTTTTTTATTTCACACCTCTTGTATGGCTATATAAGCCACCTTATAACTTTTGTAACCCTAATCTTTTATCCAAGCCGTACCAAGCAGCCTTTTGTTCGTCACGCTTTTCTCTTCTCTCTTCTTTCTCTTGTTTTTGGCCGCCAAACACCCCTCTTTGAGGATGACAAACTCTATGGGATGTTTGGCTGCTTTAAAACCTTGGAAGAGGAGGGTCGCTAGTCAGTTAATGGTGGTTTCAGATGGTCCTAGCTTTTAAATGAAACAGCACGCATTTATCACTCCAAACTTTCCAAACTATGGTCAATGCTATTTAATGTCTTTCCTTTGGTCAATACTTGGCATGCTCGAGGGTTCAGTGTATTCTAATGTAGATACACCGACATCCATTAGATGTCATTTACGAGCCATTAAATTAGTTAAATGTCAGATTTTCAAACTCGAAACATTAAATGCCTCGTGAAGTGTTTTGGCCTAAATAGAGTGTTTTTAAGGGTTGGTTTTTAAAGCTAAACAAAGATCCGGTTTTGGCTATGACTATATATCATTTTCCCTAATGCGAGGAAATAACCCGAGGACACCTTTATAACCCCATTTTATCAAGTTAGTGACCCAAGCCTTCAAGGTCACCATTCCACACTTTAGTTTAAACTGCTTCAGTTAACCTAGTGACACCAACACCCACACTTTTTAATGCAAATCCAAAAATCCAAAAGAAAGCCTCACCATTTTGAACCATGATACAAATCATTTGTAGGATGAAAACCCATCCCCGTGTTCGACCCTAGACCGCTATATCATAAAGAGTTTCGACTACTAGCAAAGAGGGAGGAAAATAGGAAACAAATTTTGTTGATTTCTGATCACCCTACCGGCACGACCGAATGACAGCCATGTTTATTGGTGCCAAACTACAGATGATGAGTTGAAAATGTACTGTAAATCAGCATTATACATTGGTGACCTTTTAACTCTTTTTGAATTTCGTTTGTTCTAATTTCAAGTTTTCCTTACTTAAGTAGTCATCAGATGAATATTTTATTCGCTAACACTAATCTGCAAGCCTTGTTCAGGTTCTTGCTGTCTCATTTGTATCACAAGGTTTATGCATCACCGATAGAGATGCCTGTAGATTCAGATAAAGAATCGCACACCAACCGCTCAAGGTCATGGAAGTAAGTGTGCACAAGGAGGCAAATGGATCCTCTACCCGAGGAACAAAGAGAGTCAACAAGCACCCTATGAATCCAACAAAGATATAGGTCAATGAGGGACCACATAGACCTCCTAGAGTGAGTGCACTTTCTGCATCATACCACCTCGACGATGTGCGGTGAGACCCCTATTTCGTGCCCCCCGCTTCACATTTCATGGTATGGAGAATGAAAATCCATACACCCACATCTGTGGATTTGAGGAAGTTTGCATAACTTTTAAGGAGGGTGTAAACTCGATATGGATTTGATGAAGCTGAAGGCATTCCCATTAACCTCAAGGATAAAGCCAAAAAGTGGTTTTAATTCACTCGAGACCAAGAACCATTAGAAGTCAAGCAAGAGTCACAGGCAGAGTTCCAAAAATTCCCTCCAAAGGCTCACAAGACCAATAATTTGAAGAGGTAAATCTACACATTTGCAGCCCATGATAATGAGAAGTTCTACCAGTGCTAGGAGAGGTATATGGAGACCATCAGTGCTTGTCCACATCATAGTTTTGACACTCGATGCCGTGGAATCACTTCTATGGCTGTATGTCTCCACCATGAAGCAACTATTGGAAACAATGTGTGAGGGGACCCTTAGAGGCAAGCACCCAGATGAAGCCATGGACTTTTTGAATTATGTGGCTAAAACTTCCAAGGGATGGGATGAGCCAAACCCAAGGGAGGTGGAGAAAATGAGGCCTTCAGTCCACCAAAGGGGAGGAATTTTTGCACTTTCCGAGGACATGGAGATGAAAGCAAAAATATCAACCTTAGCTAGAAAGGTGGAAGAGCTAGAAGGAAAAAGGCTACATGAGGTGCAGGTAGTGACTGAAAGTCCTGCACAGGCCAACCCATGCATCAATTGCCAATCCACTAGCCACCCAGAAGAACACTGTCCAATTGCTTCCTCAGTGAGAGATATAATGTCAGAGCATGCCAATGCAGTGGGCCAATACAAGCCACAACCCAATGCTACATATGGTAATACATACTGATGATGCCTTTGTTCAATCTGAATCACCGAGCGTATGGGTCAGCCGGGTCGACCGAGACTACCGTGGGCTGAACCGAGGATGCCGGGTCGCTTCGGGGTCAATAGATTACCGCAATGTCGATTTACAGCTCAGATGCAAAAGACGTTCCCGCAAGAAGAATCGGAAGAAGAAGGGTCGGCGAGGGTCATAGCCTCGGGCCGCTCCGATGCCTAAGCCGATTATTTCTCGCAGGAAAGAGAGAAGGTGTAGGTTGCTCTGTATCAAGGCATCTTTCCAAAGGGTGGAGCTACCAGATTCAGAAGTGGATATCGGACCCAGCTTCAAGGTGACTTGGCCTTCCCATCGAGGGTATGTTTCCTCACATAAATACCTAGATTTAAAGAATGGATTAGTCAAAGGAGTTTATTTGAATAATCTTTCTTCTTATCGAGAATGTCCAACTGATGGTTCCTATTGCTTTTCTTTCCTTTATAATAGACTTGATCGACGAGTAGGATATCTTATGTGGAATATTCTATCTTCGTTATTGGAAGGATATGGGTCAGACCGTCGAGTATGGGCCTCCCCATTTCTTTTTCTTCAAATCACATGTTTCAGCCTAATCGAGCCAGCCCTCTGCTTCAGTCGCATGAAGGATACGGCTGGGCAAGGACCCCCTTGCTCATCTGGGTCGGGCGAAAGGGATACTGGTCCACCTTATACCCCCACCGCCTGCCCCTGTGCACATCGCGGGCAAGGGTCGTGATTAACTCGCTACGCCGTTATTTCCCGTGTCTCGCCGATGTGGATCGATTAACTCCGACCGCGCTACCCGTGGTGCGCACGATCGCTTCGAGTTTCGCGCTCTCGAGCTTCTTGTTTATCGTCACCTTCCCATGAAATTCCTCCGGTCTTATAAATTCCTACTTTTGTCTTTATATTTCGTGTTCTCAGATTTCGCTCGATTTTCCTCTGGTCCGCTTAGTGTCATCCTTTTCTCCGGGCGTTTCCTTCTCCCATTCCATTCCCCGGGCTCCACCGCGCCTCCATCTCTTCGTGCTCTTCATTGGTACGACGAGGCTCTGTGGTTCTGGCTCGTCTGATTTTGTTTGTCCCGTTCGCTCGCTCCATGGGTCCGACCGCCTCTCGCGCACGCGATGATCTCTCCTACCGGGTGTCGGCCCGAAAGCGAATTAGCCTGCCGACACGCTTGGGCCTCAAAATGCTTCAGGCCCTTCCATTGGGTAAGGGTAAAAAGAAAATAAACCTGATCAAATATCCCAAGGGGTCGAATTTCCTCAAGTCTGCCGCTCGGCATGCCGCGAAAGTGGGACCTAGTAAAGTTGGTCCTTCATACGGCTATTTCAGCGAACGCACCCACTTTCCCTGTCCGAATATGGTCTCCCGATGTTTTGACCTTACGCCGCCTGCGTCATGGTCCGCTGAAGTTGCCTTTGATAACAACCTTCGTTTTCTACTGCACCCCTTTATAAAAGGGGTTCTTCAACATTTCAACATCTGCCCTTCCCACCGCTCCCAAATTATTGGGGTATTTTCGTGGGCTTATTGGCCTTTAGGGATAAAGGGTCAAGGCCCCCAATGTGGCTCTGCTCCTTCATCTTTTTAACCAAACGGCTACTACCGGTGGGTTTATCATTTCCCTGACGCCCCCCGGTGCCCCTCCTGATCTCGACCTTCCCTCCTCACGAGATCATGGAAGTGGACGATATTTCTTGTCAAGCACTAACTAGAGGTATGATCCTCTCGATAGGGACGACACTCTAGGTGCAATTCCAATGACTGAGGTGCCCCGATAACCTTCGTGGAGTATTTGCGACTACTTTGGCTCGATTGGTTTAATGACGATTGATTACTTATGACCTTAAGCTTTCCTTATGCTTCCCAGATGTTCGTCCCTACCTTAGCGACGAGGATATCGGGCCAGAGCTCCAGCGTTGGAGGAATGTTCTGCCCATTCCTACGCGGAACTGATTAAGTCGAACATTCCTAGTTCCTCTAGTTTGTCAGCTGTGACGCTCTCCGTGGCCGAGGCCTCCGCCCCTCTCTACCCTCGGGGAGTTTTTCCCCGGCTTGCCTCGTCAAGCTCCCACCGGGGAGAGATTCTAGCTCATTTGTGGGCCACGTCCCCTAAGCCCCGAGTGTGAAGAGGAAGAAACCAAGCCCCCGAGAGCGACTCCACGGCTCCTACTTACGACTCAAATCAGCCTCCTCTCCGTTCGAGAACTGCAGCAGCATCGCCGCCCGGCCGGCGGTGCCAGACCCGGGCGCGGCCCTCCTCTTCCCGCGCCAGAGCCGGAGCGGTGTCGCCACCCCCGATTGAGGTTCGTGGAACTCGGGCACACTCCTTCTCCCCGCCTCGAGAGCCGGAGCAAGCGCTGCCCACCCTGGATTTGACCTCATCGTCTCCCCCTAAGCCTGACGTAAAGGCAAAGGGTTTTTCAGCGCAGACGTCATATAGCCTGTTAATCCGCTCGCCTATAACCGTATGGAATCCGCCTTCCGACAGCAAGTCATCTCCTGAGGACTACTTCTGAGTCAAGAGGAAGAAATTGAAAACAAAAGCCGGCTAATCAGAGAGATTCTTTGCTTCTAAAGGCCGAGCTTGCGTAAGGTACCATCTCGCTTCCATCCTCCCGAGTCCGACGCCGGGAGCCTGGAAAGAGTTGCTACCGATGAAGCTTTTGCGCTATCTTTCAGGATCACTTGCAAGTCCTCAGAATCAGATGGTCTCTATGCTTCGTTTCAGGCCGAACACTATTCCATGTCCGATACGCAGCTCGCCACCCATTTAGGCGGCTCCGCCAATAAGGCCAAACTAATGAAAAAACATGTGAAGATCGCCTTGATGAGAAGGCGGCGTGGCTTCTCTCACTTCGGGAGCGCTGCCGGGCAGGAACGAGCGCAGCATAAGGATCGAAGAAATAGAGCCGCTTGTCCGACTCCAGTACACTCACTCCGCCGTGCTCGCAAAATAGAGAGGACGAGGTCCGTGAGCAACTTGACAACGGCCGAGAGCGAGCCGGAGGTTCAAGTAGCCGTGTAGCGTAATGATTTTGGCTGAGACTCGTGAGGGGCTGCAGTCCACCCAGAGTGAACTTCAACTGTCGTGAGGAACTCATCATCTCCCGGGTGAGCAACTGATCTTCGCAAAGTGAGCTACGCGCTGACATCGTGGTTTGAACTTAAATGGAGAAACAACTCAAATTTCCGCCGCTGGTTTCTGAGGGCAAGGTGTCATTGAGACCGCTTCGCATGATTCCTTCCGGGTTTGTAAATTTATCCCACGGCTAAGTGAAGAGTGTCGGGATTGCATTACGCAGCTCCATCGCGGATCATCAGACGGATGAGGTTATCGACAATCATGGACCAAGTCGGGTGCCTGCCGGCTTCGGGGCGGTTTGTTTTTCAAACTAAGGCCATCCACGCTGCGACTCCAAATCTGGATTTCAATTTTGACCTCCCAAGTGATGATGAGGCGAGGAGTCTTCCCGATACGACCATTCTTAGGAGCCTCGGTGTCTTATCGAGGTCCCTTCTCATTCTTCATCGGGTCTGATGCCCGACCTCGACCATTTATGCTTTCCGATGTCGACCTCCTCCCCTCTTTTTTTTTGTCAGCCCGGGGCCCGACACTGTAACCTTCCCGCAAATACTCATTTTAGAAACTCAGGTTCTAGCTGAGATTTCTTTATTCTTTTCCGAACTCAGATAATCAATTTATATCCCATGAATTTAGGATCGTGATCGTTGGAATTTGTATACTATTATGTTCGACCCGGCTCGGGTCCCCAAATTATGTGTTGTGAGTAGTGGAGTTTATCGCCTACGGGCCTTCGGCTGCCCGACTTGCGTGTTGCCTCGATTCTTCAACCGCACGTGCCGCTTGCGGATGATGTCGCTAATGCTGGGGAGGCAAAGAATTCGCTCGGGATCACAAGTGAAGTACTGGGAAAGCAGAGCCTACACGTAAAGCAAAGGGGAGGGCCTATTAGGTAGAGTCAGTTCGGGAGAGCTCGCCAATGTAAATAGTAGGAAGGAGCCCGCTCTCGTTTAAGTCCAAAGCAAGGGCTCACAATGTAAATAGTAGGAAGGAGCCCGTCTGAGTTGAGGAACGGTTTCGCCAATATGAATTGTGGCAAGGAGCCCGCCCGTTTAGAAAGAGCGGTTTGTCACCGTGACAGTAGGCTCGCCCATCCGAGCCGGTGGGATGAGCCTCACAATATGAATTTGTAAGAAGGAGCCCGTGAGGTCCGGGAGGGCAGCCGGTGCCTGGCCTCGTGATTAGTAGGCTCGTCCATCGTTGTCACGATGAGCTCAAGATGAATTATAGGAAGGGAGTACGCTCTGTTTGGAGGTAGCTGGGCGCCTGCCCCTCGTGGAATAGTAGGGGCTCGCCTATCTCGAGCGAGGGATGAGCCTCACAATATGAATTGTAAGAAGGAGCACGCCTCGTCTGAGTGCGCCAAGGGCTCGCCCCTCGTGAATAAGTAGGGCTCATTCCATCCGTGTCAAGGATGAGCCTCGCATGCATGAATTATAGGAAGGAGCCCGCCTGCTTGGAGGCCAAGGGCCTGCCCTCGTGGACGCAGGCTCGCCCATCCGAGCCGGTGGGACGAGCCTGGCCAATATGAATTGCAAGAAGGAGCCCGCCTGTCTGAGCGGTACCAAGGGCTCACCGTGAATAGCAGGGCTCGCCCCATCTGAGCTGCACGAGCCTGCCGCATGAATTGTAAGAATGAGCCCGCCTGCCTCGAGTGCAAATAAGAGCTTCGCCATTGCAATAAGTAGCGGCTCGCCCATCCAGCCGAGGGATGAGCCTGGCAATATGAATTGCAGCAGGAGCCCGCCTCGTCTTCGCGCGGCTCGCCCTCGTGAATAGTGTGGGCTCGCCCACTGTGTTGAAGGATGAGCCTCGTCAAGATGAATTATAGGAAGGAGTCCGTCCGCTGAGTGCAAATGCGGCTCGCCCCGTGAATAGTAGGGCTCGGGCCCATCTGAAGCCGAGGGATGAGCCTCGGGCTCAGATGAATTGTAAGAATGAGCCCGTCTGCCCAGTGCAAAGCCAAGGGGCTCGCTATCGCGGAAGAAAAGGGCTCGCTCCATCCGAGTTGCGATCTTCTCTGCTCTATAATTGTGGCTAAGGGCTTCCTACGCCCCACTTCGTGAGCCACCCACGCGACGATTATAATTTACATCGCCCTCGCAACGGGCAAAGGCCCCGCATGCCCAACCTCTACCGGCCTGGAAGCGGCTGGCCGCATTGATGCTGTGGGCCTGACTGAGGCGTGATATTTCGCTGTTCTCGCGTATTCTCGCATCTCTCGACCAGTCACGCATCTTAAGCATTGCAGCCAATAAGATCCTCGCCTCAAAACTTTCCCCGCTTAACGCTCGAGCCCGACATGATTTCCGTGATATGCCTTCGTACTTCCCTAGCACATACTCTGTCTTCTCCCGCCTATGCATTTTAGGAAAAGGTGTGAAGAATCCGCTCAGAAGGCTACCCTCGTGATCGTAAACCCGAAGACTCCTACCTAATCTACCATTCTTCTGGTCAGTCTGGGCAGGTTCCATCATTAATATAATCCCAAATGGGGTCCATCCAAATTTGCAGACGGATCCTAATTCGGGCGATCATCATGTCAGAAAGGTCATCAGAGGGTTCCGCCTTGTGTATTCGACATGCATCGAATTCGCCGATATCTTCCCCGCAAGGTCGTATTAGTTTCGCCATACATCTCATTGAATCTCCGTCTGGGACGCATTCGACCGAACCAGTCACTAATTTTTTTAATAAATCACGGACTTTGGAGACATGTAACCATCGCCTCACTTTGGCCTCGTATGTATCTTCAATCCGCCCTCGACCACCACTGGGAGTCACCGTGGACCCCAAATGATCGACCTCTAATGAATGGGGCTGGTCGAGGCCCGCTATGACTACCATACTTCGCCATGGTCAGCTAATGGAAACCAAACCCGAGTGCGATTCACGTCTATTCCTTTCTGGGTGAGGTCGGGACCTGCTCGTCCGTCCCGTACTCAGGCCCGTCTACAGAGAGTTTCCATATGGGAGGTCATTCCTCTGCACGGTGGGCCTCGGGCTAGCTTTGTCTGAGCGACCCCATGACGGGCTTCCGCCAGACCCGTCCCTCTATAGCATTTTTCGGGCTCAGACCCGATGTCGAACTCGCTTTAGTTCTACGGCCCACTCACGCCCTCCTGTGAGACTTCCCTCGGTTTGTGTAATACCGTCATTGGGTGCACCCGCTGGGACTTCTATGGTGTGAGCCCTCGGAAATAGATGAAGCTTCTCCGGCTGCAAATACCGTTGCTAGTATCAACTTTTCCATTCTCGTACCTTCTCGCGCTCCTCAAGGCCTGACCGCAGCAACCTAAAGCATTGGACTCGCTCTTTGCCTCGACGTGCATCGCACCGTGCTGAGAAACTGACACGCTTGGCATAAAGTGAGAGTTCTCCTTCAACTGACTCCCATTTAGAACGGGAGGAGAACTCATGTATGTTTTTAATGCCGGAATGCTTCTTCACATTTTTTCGTCCCATCGGAAGGCTTTCTTCGTAACTCGAAGAAAGGCCGGCATTTATCACTCGCTCGATACGAAACGGCTTAAAGCTGCAACCCTTCCTATCGCACTACCGACCTCCTTTATTCCCGGTTGCTTATGGCATGTCGAGCAATGCTTTATTTTGTCCGGATTCGCCTTAATTCCCCGCTGTTAACTATGAAACCTTAAATTTTCCTACTGACACACTGGCGCGCATTTAGCCGGGTTCACCATGTTATAAATTCCTTAGGATCTGAATGCCTCAGAGATGGGTGATATGGAGATCTGGACGAAGCGGACTTTACCAACATGTCGCCTATGTATACCTATCATTGCACTATCTCGCTTTTGGAACATCCGGCTCACTAGTCTCTGTGAGGTCGCCTCCCGTATTCGAAAGTCCAAACCCGCATTACCCGATAACAGTAGGTTCCTTGTGCTGTGACGAATGAAGTCTTTTCTTGGTCCCCGGGGTCCATGCTGATCTGATTGTAGCCGAAAAATGGATCCATACAACTAAGGAGTTCGTGCCCTGCAGTGGCATTCACGATGAGGTCGATCCCTGCGTAGGGAAGTCGTCCTTCCCGCACGCTTTGTTTATGTCAAGAAGCCGATGCAAGAGTCGCCATTTGCCATTAGCTTTGACGAAAGTACAACGTTAGCTAGCCACTCAGTGGTATTCCACTCTCTTATCAAGCCCCGCCGAGGAGCATGCCGACCTCCCTATCATGGCCTACTTTCCGAGGAAACTCGGCTGCTATTTACCCATAAAGGAGGGCTGGTGTTCAATCAGGAGAGTGATCAGGGTCGATTCTCCCATGTCCGATCGCTTCATGCAAAACATCTCTATTTTTGTCTCGTAAACTAAGGCAGGAGCTAGGTCTTCCCGCTAATTTAGATCCGATGTAAGCCGAGATGCTCCGGGTCGCCATTCAATGATATCGGGTTCCAATTCCTTCAGGGTTCGGGCCGGTGGAGTAATTGTCCCGCATGTCAAGCTGTCTATATCATGCGCCGTCGACCGCTTCTTTGTTTCATGGAGGCCGTAGCATTCTGCCACCACGATCTCTCCTCTTAACGCCCACCCCCATTCACCGGGGCTGGGAATTTGATTATCAAGTGTGGTATGTCGAGGGATGGCTTTTATTATGCAGGAGGGTCTTCCTAAGAAAGATATTATAGGTCGATCGGGCGCTCACTATAAGGAACCCTTTGCTGTCGTCAACGCGTGGGGTTCTGTGGTCGCCAGATCGCTGAATCGAGCCCAACGGTAATACCTTCTCTCCTGAAAATCCCCGCAGATGTGTGTTGACGGGGTCAAGCTTTTCTCTTCCAATACCCATTCTATCGAAGGCTGATGCGAAGATGATATCAACCGAACTCCCATTATCAATTAAAACCCGATGAACCGTTGTATTGGGCCACAACTGTTAATCTACCAATGGGTCACGCCACGGGGGTGTTGGCACCCTTCCAGATCTGAGTCAGAGAACGTGATGGTAGTGTTGATCCGTGGTAATTTAGATACCGCTTGTATTTCCCCCATGTCGGCTGATCTTATGCTACGTAGGTGGGCTTTTCGAGCCGAATTCGATTCTCCTCCTCCAGCAAATCCTCCCGAGATCACATGGATTTCTCCTGTGGGCCGGGCTGTGCCGAACTTGCCTGGTCGAGGTGGCGCTACGAGCCGGTCGGGTTATGGCTCAGGCCCGACTGGGGTTTGATTCTCGAGCTTGGTTCCCGAGATATGAAACGCCTAAGATATCTCGCTACCAGACAAATATTCTATTTCTCTTCTAATAGATACTGTCTGGGTATGATGCCCGTAGTCTCTATGGAACTCGCAATACTCGTGTTATCCTCACGCGGATCCGATTTCATCCGAGTCGGCCATCTCAGAATTGCCTGCTTCGCACCTCATGCAGACTCGTGATACCGAGGCCGTTAGTGATGGCGTTACGACTCCGTAATGCCGTCGCCCTTCTATTACGGTGGGCTCCAAACCCGCCTCTCGGTGACTCTCTCCTTTTAGGGATTGCTCCCCGCCCCGTGCTCGGGATTCTCCGTCAGCCTTATCTCGGGGCTCCGCCGCTGCCGCCCTGTCAGCCCTTTCATGGCTGAGGTTTCTCCTTCTTTTTGGAGGCGAGGGCCTCGCTGCTACAGACTTTTCTCGCTTTCGCGAGACTCTGCCATGCTAGCTTGAGGGTTCTTCGAGATAGAGAACATCAGGTCCTTTGATTGTACGCCCAACCCCGCGATGAAAGCTTCGGATATCGAATTTTCGTCGCACGCTCATCTCGTGGACTCCTGGCTGTCAATCTTTGTACATGGATTTCAAACTTTCCCTGCGGATCCCTGCTTGATGGTCAATAGATGCAGAGTTCGCTTCGCATTCTGTACCATGAAGTGGGAGACGAACGCAAATGTGCCTAGTTCCCGAATGACGAGATAGACGGGGCGGGGAATTTATCAACCAAGCAAGCCGTCTCAGCGCAGGGCCGCGGTGCTCGACGCACGTGGTCCCGATACCCATGCCCATCCGATTTTTTGTGGCATTAAGGTGATCGACGGATCTTGACTCCACCGAATGTTTCTACCGAGGCACTCAATTTCGCCGAAGCGGCGCGTAGCACCCTACCGGCGGAAGTGAGATTCCGCCATCGCACCAAGGTATCCATAAGATCCGGCTCTTCCTTCACTCACTCCTTCACGCGACAGCTTCGCTGAAGGTTTTGAACCTTCCTCGCTCCCATGACTGCTCTCGCTTCTAGTCGAGGGTGATTTGGCGCCGCTCACGAACCGCTCCCGGGCACACTTTTTCCCTTCCGCGGGGCTAACGGCTATCCCGCCGGTCTCGACTGATCGCTTCGCTTCGATGCCTCGGAATGTCTCGACCAAGTTTCCACGCGGGAGGAGGTTATGGCCTCTCTGGTTTGCTGCCGTGGTCTCCCCGTTGATGCCGGTGATTCCGCCTCGGTAAGTCGCTCCAATTTTCCACTGCACGGCCGGGACGGCAATAAGCGCTTCAATTTTTGCTTGTATCAAGCCAGACGCTTCCACCGTCCCAGGGTCCGCTCATATCGCCGGTGGATCCCGCATCCTCTGCGGATTAGTTACCTTCAGGTTCCTTGTTGATACCATCAGTAATCGAGGAATCAAGAGAGCGATGAGGAACTGCTGCTCCTATAGATCGCGCCAACCGATGATGCCTTGCTCAACCGAATCGGGCCGTGGAGCGCAAGGGTCAGCCGGGCCGACCCCAGACTCGGGTGGCCGAATCGGAGGATCGGGTCAAGTTCGGGTCGGGGTTGGGATTACTACAATGTTGACGGCTGTGCTCAGATGCAAAGACGCTCCTCAAGAAGAATCGAAAAGAACATGGCTCCGCGAGGGTCACCCGGCCGCCTCCGATGCCTCAAGCCTCATTCTTTCTCGATGAAAGAGAAGGTGTAGGTTGTTTTGTATTGGTGTACCTTTCAAGTGGTGGGAGTGCCTTGTATTTGTAGTGGATATCGATCCAAATGGGCGTGACTCGTGGCCTTTCCCATTGAGTATGTTTCCTTGCAGCCAGGCCTTAGATTTAGCAATGGATTAATCAAAGGAGCTTATTTGGAATAATCCTCCTTCTTTATCAGAGAATGTCCAACCGATATTTCTCATTGCTTTTTTCTTTCCTTTATAATAGACTTTGACTGACGAGCAGGATATCTTCTAGTGGAATATCTCATCTTCGGGTTATTGAAGGATATGGGTTGATCGGGCCGAGTACGGGCCTCCCATTTTTCCAAAATCACATGTTTTGGGCCTAATGACGCCTCGTTTGGGTCGCTATGGAAGGACATGCATGGGCAAGGACCCTTTCTCTATCTGGGCCGGGGCGAGCTGATACTTGGTCCAATTCTATACCCCCATCACATACAATTCCAATTGGAGGAACCACTCTAATCTCTCTTGGAAGCTTAACCCCCCGCGCATGTGTTCTCTGTGCCAAACAACAGCTTGTCTCCTCATCTCAACCACGTACCTATCACCATCCTCTTCCCCGTTGAACAAGATATTTTAAATTGAAAGCAAGGTGGTAGTAATTTTGCTGGAGCAGCAAAAAGGGAATCAATGTACAATTGGCTCAAAGAATTTATACCGGTGGAAAGTACAATCGAACAAGAGAATGTATGGGCTCGAAGCAACTTTAATCGAAGATTGATAATCTACGTATTCCATCACCGTGGATTAACAATTTGCCTGAGTAATGTGAGAAAGGAAGATTCCTTCCCAAACACCGCCAACCAAAGGGGAGTCCATGATTGGTTCTTCCAAGAACTCAAGGATGGATGAAGTAAAGGCTATCATCACTTGGTGAGTGGAAAGAAATCGAAAGCAAACCAATGCCCATGATCGTCAAGAAACATAAAAAGAAAATGCTAAGCCCCGAGAGGATAATAACTGAGAAAGCACTCCAATGAAGAAAACATGCCCCTCCATTTCCTCAAGTACCAAGAGGTAAGAAAATCACAAACCAAGCCGAATTGGGAGGTGCTAAGGTGTCAAGGTAATATTCCACTCCGTCGACATGATTAAGCAGTCCCAACATATGCAAAATTCTCAAGGACTCAGGCACATCAAGACAGGGTCAGGGCATTGAAAAGAAAGCCTCAATGCAGCAAGTCAAAGGCAATTATTCGCAGCAAGACCCTGAAATGGCGCGATCCGTGATCCCACAATATCGGGCCAACATCGAGGGACTTGCATAGACAAAGCAATCGCTGACTTGGGAACTAAAGCAGGTAAACCTACCGCCATATTCGTGTATACAGCTGGTTTAGAGAGCTGTTTCACCAACAAAGACTCATTAGTCGATCATTCTAAGAAAATTCCAAGGAATAGTTGAGGATGTGTTGGTAAAGCGGACAAATCTCTACTACCTAGTGATTTTGTGTGGTTTCGACATCGAACCAACGCAGTGGCCCAATCATGTGCCAATTATCCTGGGAAGACGATTTTTGGCCACTTCCAATGCGATCGAAATGGAGTCATGCATCTCACATTTGGCAACATGACATTGGAGCTCAACATTTTCCACCCGAGTAACAAGCACAAGCTAGCAGAAGATGACATGCAAGGATCCGGCGGTGTCCGCCTAATCGTCCGGCGGTGTGGAAACCAAAAGCCACTATCAAGCACCGGGTGCGTAAAAACAGAAGTACCTGGTGAGAAATGACCCGCACTAGCCACTCCCGCAGAGCCAATGATCTGCCCAGCATCACCAAGTGAAAAGAAGTTCAACACAAAGGAGCCGAGCGTGGGGGCATATGCAGCACACGTCACCGCAGGGGTCAAGGAGCTCCTCCTCCTTGACCCTCCATGAATGAATCAGTGAAAATGAGCTTTTGGTCTCTATTGAGACCAAACTGCAACTCAAAATTGTTTTTTATTTTTTTATCTTAATTTGGTTAATTTTCAGTTTATGCTATTTTTAGTAACTTTCCTTATCTTAATTTTGTTCAAATATAAAAATTCTTGCCTTTAGTAATTTAATTTAATTTTTATCTTATTTTTATTTTTATGTTTATTTTTATATTTTTATTTTTATTTTTAATTTTTTATTATTTTAATTTACCATTATCTCTGTTAGATGGAAGTCAGACAGTAAAATTTCAAGTAGAATATAGCGAAATTTGCATCCACGCTTCCGTCTGTGGGACCTTCAACCGCCCAACGATTTTATAAAAGTGGGGGTGGGCCGCCCATTTTCATATCATACCATCCATATCCCCCCGAGCCCCTCTGGGCAGACTACACTCGCCCCGCCCCGTGCCCCGAGCTCCACCGTGCCCCGAGTCCAGCCAGTTCGAGCCCTGGCCACGCCGTGACCCGAGCCTCAGCCCGCACCACCGCCTGAGCCCACCGCAGCCCGAGCCCGGGTCCGCCGTTCCTCAAATCCCAGCCGAGCCACACATCGCCGTTGCTCGCGGGCCACCGCTCTCGGCCAGCTACCGCGCGCCGAGCCTGCCGCCCACCACCGGCGTCGCGTGCACTCAAACTCCGCATTTACCGAGCCCCGACCGCCTACGCGACGATCGACCACAACCATGGTCAGATCGCCACGCCCCGATCCCGCCCCGATCCGACAAGCATCCAACCAAGTCCGGGGCGTGATGCTATCTATACTATATACTATACTATATCGTATAATCGGGACTCTTATCGAATCTATTCTTTCGCAGTCGCACTGCATTCGCGGTATACAAATAATTTATGTAATAACAAAAATCATTTTACATATACAAAAGAACTACCACCGAAGTAGTGTCCATCACAATCTATACACATATACACAAGAGTCCCTTTACCTATACATGTACATTTTCTATTACAAAACATCAGATTGGTGGCAATACCAGAGCACCCCATTCAGCCTACCGCATCGTCGACGTAACGTCCCGCCCTCTATCCGCTCTTCGTCCAGACCTACACCCGATTGAACACCGTATGTTTTACGCTAGTGGGAACATAAGCATGGACAACCACCAATGGTGACCAAGCTTATACATATGCATATGCATATAACTTTAACTTACTTATCATCTCTACATTTCCCCTATTGCACAACTTACCGCTAGCTATTCTATGTCTCGTCTATATCCTATCTATACTTTTAATGTATTCCTATTTATATACTTTGCATATTCCTATACTTCGATATGTCTCATCTTCTTCATGCTTGTCATATGTCTTTTCAATGTTCCTATTCTTTCTAAGCATATCAAGGTCTCTAGTCTATGTCTTTTTCATCTTTCTGGGCTCTAAGTGATTTATCAGACTTATGTACTTACATATATCATTTTTTACATATGGTTTTATTTCATATATTTTCTTATTTCCATCTTGTATTGTCATATACTTTGCATTTGTGGTTTCATATTTCATTCATGCAATCGCTCATCCATATAATCGCTTTCCTGCTATACTTTCTTACTCATTATCCCGTACTATTCCTATCCCCTTCATATACATTTGTAATGCTCTATTCTATCATATACTGTGCTTTCAGATAATTTTTGTACTTTTCTTGTATTGACTTAAAGCTAATACTTCATATCATATCTCTATTTTTCTATTACGTTAATTTCTATCTATCTTTATATTACTTCCGTAGAGTATAAGACTTATACTTTTACTATCATATCATATACTATCATATGTTTTCGTTATATGTTTTCATGTAAGCCATATGCTATACTTTTCATATACCTTTCTCTTTTATTTACTTTCTGTACTTTACTTGTTCATATCCCTTTCGTGTACTATATACTTTTCATATACTGTCATATTGTACTTTTCTTCTTGTTCTTGTAACTGTCTATACTTTCATCGCATAGCAGTGCTATGCTTCTCATATCATGTCATTTCCTTTTAGGTTTCATGTATGCGAATATCTTAGGAGCGGATACGGGAAATAACTATGTGTACCCGAAGGTACTATCACCGTACGCACGTTGATTTCGTCATAACATCTGATGCATTTCGCCACGTACGAAATGTTGACTCCATGCCATATGCTATCTGCACTACATGGTACTATCACTATACAAGACAAGGATGGCCTATTGTGGTGACTCATGGCCAATTGATCCAAATGGGATCTATGTCACTCGACCCAAACGGGCCTCTCGAAGATCCGTCTACAATTATGTCATAAAGAACCGTGATTCTCCCTATAGCATGCCTATCTATCCCTCTACTGTGCTCTAAGGCATTAAATCGCCTTTATTACGTTTTCTCAGCATATCTCATAAGCATGAATAACTATTGTTATCATAATTGCTTATGCATATATACTCATCACTTTAATTGTATCTGCTCTCATATCTCGTAGTTTCATATTACTATCTCATATATCCTCATAATACATAGAGATCATTTCGCTATCATTTAGTTTTATCTTCGCATCATATATGTAACCTATCATATATCATGAATGCATCTATGCACTCTGTATTCATATTCATATATCATTATCTATGCATATCCCTTTATAATGCTTCTATCATGATTTAGCTATTCTCAGTATTTACATCTATATCAAGTGTATGCTTACTTATTCATATTCATATATGTACATATCATTCAAGTGCAATATGTACTCATTCCTATGCTTTGTCATCTTTTTAGTTTATTTCTATTGCTCTACCATTATGTCTTCTTAATATGCTGCCTAGCATGTTCCATCTTATTCATTTTTGCAGAATTACTTTATATATTCATATCATATTCCTATTTTATGAAATATATCTATACATATTGCATTTTCTATTTTTCTTGTTTCATGGCATACATATAGCACTTCATATACTTAAGTGAAGTATGATGTCTATGAGACCACACCTCATTCATACATTCTCATTCCTTTATGAATCTAGTTTACTTAGAATTAAACTCAATCCTAATCGGATCATCCAAATTAAAGCTATGGCATTTTTCATACAAACTAGTAATTTAATTATTTTTCAGTGACGCTTGTATTACTCTGTTTTTTCCTGTCTTTGACTTCATATTTTGACACTAAGTCCTTATACTATTTAAAGTTAAGGTGCTATGGTTCTATTCCAACTCGGACCACCAATTCCTATACCTGGAACTCAAGTTACGTCCGAAACAACCCTGACACTACTCTAAGGTTCAACACTAAAACCGTAATTGTTCTCACATACGACCCCACTTCGAGTGGATTTTGGCTACTTAGAGTCATAATTTAACGTTGTCTATTTCTATAGGATACTCTTCTTAAAGTCTATATTGTAATTTTCCACTTGACCACCAAATCGATAATAAATGAGCAAGTTATGGCCAAAATACGAAAACTCGGGTCAAACTGGAAAATCAGAACAAAGAAAATTTCCAAGATTGACTCATTGGTGTATCTTAAGATACTGGGCCAAAAACGACCAAAACACACGTGTACCTGGTACACTTTCAATGTGTACCAGACACATGACCGGAATGCCTGTAATGTGTATTTTCCTTTTTCAGTATTTTGATCCCCAATTCAACTATACTTCATATACACCTCAAAACCATTTCATATGTCTCGTAACCTTTTTTCTACCTGCACCTCTTTCCAATACTTATCTTCTTTCAACAATTTATCATGAATTACTCTCAAACCCACTATTATATGGATCCTACCCATACATAACTCTAATATAGATTGCTAGGTTTATTCTAAACCCTAACTCCAATTACTTACCTCGAACTATGAATCCATCCTCAAAGAGGATTTACAAAATTCTGTCCATTCAAGGTTTTACTGCTTACTTTAAAAATTCTAGGTTAGAAGAAATCCCAACAAACCTCTAGGTTTTTGGGAAACAACTAATAATTCATCAAAGCATGGAAATTCTATACAAAACTTTAGAATCTAAATGGGGCTCCATACCTTTCGATCTTAGCTTCGCTCGACTTTCCCTTCCTCTTCCTTCCTCTCTTCTCTTTTCTTTCTCCTTTTGCTCTCCTCTCTCACGTTTTCTTTACCCAATGAGACCAATTTTTGGTCTTAAGTCCATATTTGTTAAGGCCATGTTTGGCCTTCAATTAAAACTCATTTTTGCTTTTAATTTTTCTTTAATTGCCTTTTAGTCCCCCCAATTTTCTTTTATCTCTATTCTATCTTTTCTATATTTTCCTTTAATCCCATAACTTATTAAATTTCTATTTTGGTATCCATCTTTTCATCTTATGACACTTAAGTCCTCAAGTGGTAAATGACTAATTTACCCTTGGCTTTATTATTAATTCCGTGTCTCTTATTTTTATTTCCGAAAATTTCCATTTAGCTTTAATATACCCTAAAAAGTCCGAAACTCGCTAGGTATATTTCTCTTTGTGTTACAAAGACCCGTGGAGGTCATCGCTACAAGCCCAGGGTCAGGTTCAGTACACTTAAAAGAGACGATGCAGCACCTGTGGTCGCAGATGCTCATTCTCCTGACTACCAAGCAGAGACACACCGCATCGACCTCGTCGGTACTGCAGGAGGTTCAAAGCCTGAGCCTCCCATCCCGGCGATATCGTGACGAGGGTGGGACCCTGGCCCCATCTCCAAGGCACTGACCACGCTAGAGTGGCCCTTCCCTCCAAGCGGCCCGGACGTTAGGTTCTAGCAGTCTTCGAGAGATCTAGCCCGAGCCTGGCGACTTTCCAGCAGAGAGGAGAGTTCGTCGCCCCAGCTATCCCCGACTTAGAGGATTAGGTGCCCCATTTTCACCTACGATCCGATTCCAAAGAACGTGGATATGCGTGCTAGAGACTTCCATGGGGAGCCAGACATAACTCTGTCGGGTCTCGCGACTAGCGTTTTAGATTCGATGCGCTGGATCCCCAAGCAGCATTCATCGTTTCTTTCATGACGCCGAGAGCTTCTTTTATCCCCGGTTGTGCTTCAGTTCTACCACACCATGACATCCCTGGGAGTGCCGAGTCCGGGCTTGAGCCTTGGCTCAAGACGACGACCGCCTGTGAGTACTGAGCTGCGGATATTACTGTACCGCATTAGGCCTCGCCAGTCCCGGTAAATCTCGCAGTTATAGGTAGTGGTCCCAAATTATCACAGAGAGAGATGGTCCGTCTGCCTCCCGAGATACCAAGAACGGACCTATACTCTTCCGCAGCACTCCGCCCCTCATGTCTCTAGTGGACCACGTGTCTGCACTCAAATTATTCCTACTACAAAGACTATGTACAACAGTAGGGGAGCTATACCGAGGTCCTAACGGATCTCGAGGGATTCTGTCACGCTCCGATCCCTATCCGACCCGATTGTCAAATGACCCGAACCGGTTCGGTGCGAAACCATTTAATTGGACTTTAATTGCTTTGTTCTTTTTTTTTTGTTTTTTTTTTTATACGAACAATATTTTTCATAACCAACAATCATTTACATTTACAAATGAACTACCACCGGAATGGTATCCATTAAAATTTATACACATATACTAAGTCCCATTCACTTATACAAATACATATACATATCTAATACAACATCGAGATCGAACAAAGGTCGGTGAGCACCTATCTCGAGACGGCCCGTACAACCGTGTGTGGAATGTCCCTGGTCCTTCTTATCTCCCTCTTAGTACCTACACTGATTGAACACCTAAGTACAGTTTCACGCCTTAGTGGGAACATATAGACAAGAACTTACCTCAATAACAATAATCGCCTACTATCTTTTACATTTACTACTTATGCATATAACGAAGTCTATTCTATGCGGACTTAACCCATATTATATTATACATGTAGATTTTATTCTTTTCGTGATTCTTATCTTTTATCTTGTTCATATTACTTCCCCGTGTCATGTCTTTTGGCAGGTTGTAACTCATATCTACTAGCATGTATGCCAAGTATCAAATCATATCTGAAGTAAACTTATACGTGTACAATCGACAATCTTAACATCAAGTCATATTAAATTCACATGTATCAAATCAAACTAATACCAATACATATTAGACTCTTATCATTATCACTAGCCGGGGCTTCATTAATCAACTCCCTTTTAGCAATTACATTTTCATGATCTCGATGCCCGTTAAAACATTTTATGGCTCATATATTAAATTTTCATTTTCAAAAGTGTCACAATTCGAACTCTCTACTGACCGGTCAAGGATCCAAGATGGAGCTCTACATCTCGACGCTTTCAATCAAAACATTTATTTCATCTTATTAAATTTTTATTTTCAAAAGTGTCGTGGACTAATCCCCGACTTCGACTTTATTACGGATCCAAGTCGGAGCCCTAAGCATTCGACATTTCAATATCTTTCCAAAACATGTTATTTATGTTATTCTATTTTAAACCTTGTTAATTAAGCGAAAGAACTTCTTTTCGGGCAATCCCATTACCATTTACAAATTCAAAAGACTCATAACATTTACACTTAATAACATGCATTTACAAAATAATGCCTTTTTATCCACATAAACTCATGCTATTCATTTTCGCATGCTTTCATTTTACACATCATTTATCATATCACAACATGCATTTTCAATGTACACTAATTCATTAATTCAATTTATGAGATTTAAGTGATACACATAAAAATCTCATTTACACTCGCCAATGTTGGTTATTTCACTTTGACTATTTAATTATGATTTACGACTGATTCGTTTAATGAATCCCACTCTTATTATCATTCTGAATGTGCTTACACATTTTACACCCGGTCTCCCATCACGACGGATGTCGTTTAGTGCACCCGATACGTGGTAATACTTATTCGGTTCTCCCATCATGACGGATGCCGCTTTTGCATCCTCGGCACGTGGTATCACTGACCAGTTCTCCCATCATGACGATGTCGCTTGGTGCATCCGACACGCGGGTATCACTTATTCTGCTTCTCCCATCATCGATGCCGCTTTGCATCCTCGACACGTGGTATCACTCAAATGCCATACGCTTATCGCAAGACGGGATGCCGATCAGGTGCATCCCGCCTGCGGGACATTTCTTCAATGCCATACGCCATCATGACGGATGCCGATTGGTGCATCCCGCCAAGGGACATCGATACCTTTGGGGTGCCTTCGCGACGATGCCGATTAGCATCCCGTCAAAGCGCTCATTCATCATATCATTCACTCACATTTACCACGATTCCATTTAATGAATCCCGCCTTATTATTCACGCTCATTCTGCCGAATATCAGACTTCTATTTTTATTCACTTCTCAGATTCACATTTAAGTGACGAATTCGCTTGATGAACTCGGGCCCTTATTATCGCTCACCTTCTCATCTCGGTTTTTAAATATCACATTTCAATTCCATAATCATTTTCAGACATCTTTCAAAGATATACTCAATCTATGTACTTATTTCATAAACTCATTCACGTATCTATTTCATATGCTCATTCATATGCTCATTCATGTGCTCATTTCATATACTCATTCATAAAAAAAAAAAAAAAAAAAAAAAAAAAAAAATACTCATTTCATATGCTCATTCATGTTTCATCTGCTTATTTCATTCTTCCATAATCATTTCCATGTTTCATGAACACATCTATACATTTTTCCGCTTCTACATTTTCCTTGTTTCATGCCTATTACATATGGCACTTCATATTCTTGTGAAGTATGATGTCTATGGAATCACACCTCATTCATATATTCTTATTCCTCTATGAATCTAATTTACTTAGGAATTGGAATCAATCCAATCGGATCATCCAAACTAAAGTTATGGCATTTTCATGCCAAACTAGTATGTTTACCCTGACATACTAGGAACAGTTCTTATTACTAATTTTCCGGGATCCTAACTCATGTTTGACTCTAGGTCATTGTATTCTTTTAAATATAAGGTGCTATGGTTCTATTCCAACTGAATCACCCACCCGAGCACCGAAACTGCCACATTCGAAACAACCCAGACTACTCTATGTTCAAAGTCGGAACCAGAATTCGCTTCTGCACATTAGCCCACTTTGAGTAAATTTTTAGGCCACTTAGGATCAGAATTTGGCAATGCCTATTCTTTAAGTTTTGTTCTCTCTTGAAGTCTATTTTAATAGCCACTTGAATCACCTTAAATCGGATAAGAAATGAAGAAGTTATGGCCAAAATACAAAACTGGTCAAACTGGGAAAGCAGACCAGGCTGTACTGGTACATGTCTAACTCAGACGTACAAGTCAGCCAACAATGACCAGAACACAAGATGTACCGGTACAGTTCAAATTGTACCGGCATAGTCTCTAAAAGTGCCTGCACGTATTTTCTCCCATTTTTCGCACTTTTCCATCCCAAACCAAAATCTATACTATATACACTTCAAAAATCATTTCAAATTCATCTTTTAACCTCAATTATCCTCAAATCATCTTTCAATGGATATATTCCAAATTCTTTCATGAATCACTCAAACCCTTCTAATACGGGTTATGACCCATCCTCAAACAAAACATTTAATATTAATTGTGGTTTACTTAAACCCTAACTCATTACTTAATTAACCATGAATCCATCCCTCAAATAAGGATTCCATAACCATCTCAGGCTATATGGGATTTTACCTATCATATTTTCCAAAATTTCAAGTTATGATGAAACCCTAGCAAACCCTAGGGTTTGAGCAAGATAATCATCATACAAACCCAAAGATCCATGCTAAAATCTCATAGAATTTATAATCAAGGTGAGTTTCCATACTATTGCTCGATCTCCTTCCTTCCTTCCTTCCTCTTCTTTCTTCTCTTTCTTTTTGCTCTTCTCTATCACTGCTGTCTCCAAAATGAGACCAAATTGGCCTTTAAATCCCATACTGGCTAAGGCCAAGGGGCTCTGGCCAAGTAAAAATCCATTTTTGCTTTAAGTTCCATAATCGCATCTTCGATCCCCAAATTCTCCCCTTTTGAAAATCAACTTATGCATATTCTAGTTTAACCTCATCTTCCTCTTTTATGACTTTCATATCCTTTTTAATAAATTACAAGATTGCCCTTGTATCTTGTAAACTTTCCGGGTTCCTCATTTTATTTTTCGAAAATTCATATTTAACTTTTAATATACCCTAAACAAGTCCAAAAACTGCTAGGGTATTTTTCGGGATGTTACACTCGGGTTTAGTCCTCCGAGCTCATTATGACTTCGTTGTTGCACTTTGGAGGAGAAGGTCCACCCGCAAGGGCCCGGTCGAGCCGAGAGTTTGGTTTTATTGATGCCTCTAGATTACGAGCCAGTCCTGTAGGGCATTCGGGGTTCCCCGAGGAGCCACATTTGCAGAGGCTGATCAAATGTACTGTGTCCTATCCACTGAGCGATCTCTTTACATGCCGATCCCATTATTCTCTACACAGGAGGAGGCAAAGCAGATGATGTGGCGTAGGACCCGTCAAGGGAGAGGATCTCAAGCTCTGAGATGCAGGTGGGAGAGAGGAGCCTAGCTCCAAATTCATCTCCTCCATCTCCACCTCCTACTGCCCCAGCCCCTACTGACACTGCCGAATTCTTCCTACACAAATAAAGAGTCTCCTGAGCATATTCATGTTCTAGGAGCTAGTCACGTTTTGATGATGTCTACGTGCTTGTTACTACATGAAAGGCCAGCTGACTACGGTGGCCTTAGCCGAGGTCACGAAATACAGAGTCACGCCATGCTTCTTCTGACTCATAAGTCACCCTGCCTCCCGCCAAATGAGACAGAGCTCGTATAAATTTACCTGAGATCGCCCGTTACGCACCCTTGATATGCTGGCAGCCGCTGCAGCAGCTTCAGATCCACCGGCATCTCCACCACCACGAGAGTGAGGTGGTCGCACTCCCTTCTCTAACTTTCCGATCCCTACCTAGTGGAGACATGTTTATACTTTAGTTGGAGGGAAAAGTTAGAGTTGGGAGTGTCTTCTATCTTATTTTGTCTTGTTTTTAGTTTTATCAAGTGCCTACTCATTTTGTATAGGATTGTATAGATAAGCATGTATTATTTTATAGTAGGCAAAGGATATTTTTGTTGTGTTTAGCTATTTTAAACTTGTACATCACTTTGGTTATATCAAAAGCTTTATAGCACTATTTACTTACTTTCTACACTTCTGCAAATCATTTTTGTGCCTATATTTTTGTGTTTCTACTCTTGCCTTCTGTTGAGGAATTGAAGCCCTGTATGCTACCATAATGTTATAATAGTTCCATGCATGATTAATTTTTTGGTCGATTGAAGTTCCAACGTATTCAACCTTGTACATCCACCTTTAGTTAATCACACACAGTGCACACTAGTTTTTATCAATAGGGTGAGAAGCATTATACCTCTTTCCACTTTGCAAAACCGGCCTTAGATCAGTTGACAACCCATAATAGGTTTATGTTACCCACAAAAGAAGACCAATGTAGTCTTCCAATTGAAAAAGAAAGGAGCTCACTTCTTGTAATCCCCTAGGATTTGGTTGTGTCTCGCAGGAATTTCTCCTTTCCCGCACCCGCTCTGGTTGATAGTCTCGAGATCAATACGCAGTTGTCATATTTTTGGGAAATTTAAGCTTGCATGGTGTCATGCTTTGGAGAAATTTCTGAGTGTAGGTTGCTCATTTTCTTATTAAGTGTGCTTTCCACCGTGTCAATTCTTTGATCGCCCGCATTCACCGCCTTTGTTCCTCCACAGTTACCCACCACCTTGCCCAAGCACAGCTTGCCTAACCGGGAGATGAAGATGGTGGTGGTCAGGTCGGGCCGAGGACCCACGTCGCCAGACGCTATGAGGCAATCGATTCGTGCCGTAGGTGTTATGAATCAATAAAATTTATAACCTAAATTACTCCCATCATTAGCGTGAACTACCGCAAAGATAGCATTTAGGATCGAATATAGGGATGGGTTTTCGTCTACAAATGATTTGTGTAATGATTCAAAATGGTGAGGCTTTGTTTGGATTTTGGATTTGTACAAAAATGCTGGTTGTTTTCTACTTATGCTAAATCGGTTGCAATTCGAAATAAAGTGTAACAAGAAGTCATTGAAGTTTTCAGTCACTCAATTTAGTATGATAGGTTGCAAGGTGTCCTGGTTTTACTCGCATTAGGGAAGATGACCTATAGTCATTTCCAAAACAGGATCTTTGTTTAACTTTAAAGACTAACGCTCAGTACCATTTCTCTTTTAAATATAGCATTTACTGAGCGTTAAATGTTCCTGAAGTTGAAATCTAGCAATGGCTCGTAAATGACAACTAATGGATGTTAGTGTATCTACCACTAAGAATACACTGAACCATAAAAGCTTGCCAAGTATTGACCAATGGAAGTACATCAAATAGATTTTAAACATAGTTTTGAAAGTTTGAAACATAAATACGTAGTACCTGCTTCGTGAAATACAGAGGGACACTTGCAAACCTCATGAACCTACCTAGCAACCTTCCTCTTCAAGGTTTAGAGGCTTTAGCCAAACATCCTTTGAGTTGTCATCCTCAAAGGGTGTGTTTGGGTTACCTAGAAAGTGAGAGAAAGAAGAGAGATATGAGAGAAAATGAGGACCAAAAAAAGGGCCCGTAATGAAAATGCCTTTTAAATGAAAGTTAGGTTACAAATTGTTCAGCAAATGGCTTATATAGCCTTACAAACAAGTGAAAATACCAATCTAACCTAACTAGTATAATTATAGTGAGGGTAGAAATGAAATTAACCAAAAATGGGGTCGTTTGTACACAAAAACAGGGAGCAGAGAATTTCGCTACAGGTGAAATTTTCGCTACATAGCGAAATTTCTCTACAATAGTGAAAATTCGTTATGTAGCGAAATTTCGCAACATAAATGAAAATTCTCGCTATTAGGAATAAATTTCGCTACTATAGCGAAATCTCCTCGCTGTCGCTACTTGGCCCCGCTTGTTTCCCCTCGCTTTGCTTTTCTTCATTCCACACAAGAATCGAAGATAAATCATACAAACTCGTTGTAAATAAGCTCAACTTCGATATGCCTAGCTTGATATGATAGAATAGGTTTATGAAACTTGCAAAAATTACCACAAACAGCCTCGAAATACAATCATTAGTACCAAAGGGACCTACACGTGTCAATCGGCTTAACTAATATGATTAGTACACAAAAAGTACTTAGAACCTATCTTATATAGGGTTCAAAATAAAGACTGGGGCAATTAATCACACCTCAACCGACACACATTGCTAGTCCCGTAGCAATGCCAGAAGTAATCAACAAGTAGAGAACAAAAACATGGGAGGTAAAAATGGTTTGTACAAGTAATGCATAGCCTGAGATGAGAATCACGAAAACCTAAGCTAATAACCATCTCGAAAGAATGAAAACTATACCTCGCTGACTGACCAACAAGCTCCCTCCTCGAGGCATGAACCAGGCTCTTCTACAATAAGCTACGGGTTTGTTTGATCAGGTCTCAATCATAAACTACGAAACTGTATGCTCTCTCCCCCCAACTGAGCTAATGACATAACCTTGTATGTTAACCAACCTAAATAGGATCAGATTCTACTCCCTTATTACATAATTCATATTAGAAAGAATGAGGGTCTGACTTCAATTAAAGTCCGTGTGTAACTGGGATTAACCGACTACTCCCAACCGTTGAATAGGCATAAAGCCACGAGGATCTTTCTAATTGCAATCTATAGGTTTCACCCCGAACTTCGAATAATTTCGAGCCTTTAGCACCTACAACTCGCTAAACTCCACCCATCCACCCGTGTAGCGAACACTAAGTCGACGACCCCAAACCGGGGCCATTTAGGGCACCGGCTTTAAAGCTTCTCCATAAACCCTCGACCGCTCGGTTTCAAGGCAAAGCAAAGCGATTCTGTTCTTTTCTTTTCTTTTCTATTCTTTAATGTGAGACACATTGGCCTTCTTTGCATGGGGGTCCACGACCTATTCAAGGGAGCAAACGACACTTGGAAAGGGTTTGCATCGTAAGAGAGGGTTTTGTGCTGTTTCTTAGCCTATCATTGAGACCTAACGTGCTCGGTGTGTGGTTAGCTAAAGGTGGAAGAAACAGGTTAAATACAACAAGAATTTGACTAGTCATCCACTCAACTCGGCAAAGGACCCTTCTAACGTCGATTAATTCATTAGGGGAAAGGCGAGTTCATCAAATTGCAAGGTCGAACATTGGTGCATATACAAAAGTTAATTAAAATAAAATAAAATAAAAATAAAAGTAAAATAGAAAATGCAAATACTACTATAAAGTTTTTTAATATAATCAAAAGCAAGATAAGCTTATAATAATAACACAATACATAGCTAAGTAAAATAAACCACTGCCTACTATTGGCTAATACATACTAACAAATAGTCCCAAAAGGCTAAGAGTGGGCTTGATAAACTAAAACAACACAAGTATAAAAACAAAAACATAAGTATGATAAATGCCACTGGCGCTAACTCTCCCCCAACCACAAAGAATCATCAGGTCCTTACAAGGTGTGATCTGGAATCTAGAGAAGGAAGTGCGACCTCCTCACCGTGGCCGTAGAAGCCGCGATCGTATACCGCCATACGCGAAAGCACATCCAAAGAAGTCATTGGTCGATATTAGACCGGCTATGAGTAGTGGGATGTATAGGTGTCACTCAGAATCGTGGGAGACCAAGGGGCGGCTTTGTATCTGAAGAAGAATATTTGATTCGTGGGCGAGCCGAATTTCTGCGCGGCCATCCCGCCTACCACCGCTATCCGAGAAGCCGAAAGATGCAAGGGCGCCAGAATGTGTGACTAAACATCCATAACAGCCAAGAAATCCCTAGAAGTGACAGAGATGTGCCTTAATGGTCGCCGCGACGCGGGAGGGACTCAAGCCGCAAATTCCTCGGAGGAGACGGGGCAATGTGAGGCGTAACCGGAGGGGATGAATCCGAACCGAGGTTCCTCCACCTCCAATTCAGATTGTGCCGCCTCATCTCAGGCGTGTCCTCCGATAATCATCCACGACATCCTCCCTCGCTCGGTGTAAAATAAAAGAGAGTGGCATAGATAGGGTCTGCTCAAGGGATACAATCATAGGACAACTCTGCCAACGCTCAATACGTGGTTCCTCCGGAACCTCGAGGTGCTCTAACACATGGCATAACAATCTCGACATCAAAAGGGGAATAGCCTCCGTGACGAGCAAAGCCTCGTGGACCTTTATTCATGGGCAAGGGCCATGATAAGCTCTGTCGGATTAACCAAAACCCTTCAACATCGACAAAGAGCCTCTAGGAATAGCCTCTCACGTGAACAAGGCCAATCGTGAACAGATTAAGGTAGTACGTGGTCCGTGGAGAAGCATATGCCAGAAACTGAAGCCTCGAACAAGGATAGACTCGGCCGGTCAGATCTCGAGATAGCGAAATAACCATCTCTAGGTGAAGCGGTGAGGCCACTATCGATAACCGCCGGAGTTAGCCAAAACCATCGGCAAGACCTTAGAGTAACTAAGTGATATCCGAAGCTCATAGCGATCCTGACTCGCCATCAATACTCGAACTCGGCCAGATATGATTGACACTCCCCGATGTCATGGTATGGTAAAACTCAAGAACCACTGGGATAGAAAAATCGTTTCGAGTCACAAACTAAGTAGCCGAATACCGTGGGACCAACCATAGAATCTCCGAACCGTGGTCTCGTCGCAATGCCGTATATCATAATGGGGACTCCAAAGTCCTTCGCACGACAATCCACATTCCCGGGGCATTGGGCTCACAAGGTCAGTGGACGCTTAATCCTCGGGGGCAGGGATAACCAGGCGATGACTCGCGTGACTCTGGGCTGTACTGGAGACTCCGGGGCAGCTGCTCTCGCCCAGAACGTGGAAGACTCGGGCCCCATTGCATGTCCTGCCCGAAGGCAATGCCCTCCGTGGAGGCCGTGATGCACGTGAGAGGGGGCGAGGTTCCTCCTGAAACAGGATCCGATCGGGGCCTCCCCACCCTGATGCCCTCCGATATCGCAGAGGCCCGCACTCGCAGATCATGGCTATAAGAGGAGGATTGGGCCAGGAGGTGCCTCACACCTGAGCCGAGAGGTCCGCACAGCTCGGAAGTGCCCGCGGCATCCCTAGGAGGAGAACGGGTCTGAACCTTGAGCCTATAACGATGTCCTCCGCGTGTGCGAACCATGGCGGAAGGCTAACTACTGGAAACTGGGCAAACCCGACAACTGAGGGGTCAAACAGCGTATGGCCGGGACAGCCTCGCGCGGCGGCAAAGGCGGTTTCGCGTGCGGCAGGAGGTTTCTGCAAGGCAGTGGGAGAGATGCAAGGCGTGCGGCCGGTTGGAAGCTACAGGGCTTCAGGCTGTGGAGGGCCTTTTTAATGGAGCTTCAAGAAGATGAAGGGGCACAAGAAGATGAAGGGTCCTCCCCTGTAAGCCAAAGAGCCGTAGGGGTGACTTTTCAAGAATCGCGAATTTTCAAGCATCAGAGCGAAATTTTGTCCCGTGACCCGCTCCCGCAAAATGAAAACAAAAATAATAATAAATAAATAAAAACATTAGGTTAAACACATTAAATAAGATTTTAATTAACAACTAAGATATAATAAAAATATTAAAAATAAAAATATTAAAAATAAAAATAAAATAAATTCAAAATTTAACCAAAAAGAAATAAAATTTGAGCTGCGCTTTGGTCTCGTGAGACTAAAACCAACTCGGGCGGGTCGGAATGTCGCTATGGAGGATCAAGGAGGGAAATCTCCTCCTCTTCTATAGAGTGGCGAACAGCCTAGGGCTTCACTCGTTGCCTGTTAACCCTCAATACTTTCTTGTCTTTTAGGTTGAGCAGGTCAACCGAACCATTCAAATATGCTTTATGGATGATGAATGGGCCCGTCCATCGCGATTTGAGTTTGCCCGGAAATAGATGGAGCTTGGAATCATACAAGAGGACTTGATCCCCTTGATTGAAAGTTTTATGGGTTATGAGCTGATCATGCCTCTTCTTTTGCCTATCCTTTGCAATTTTGGAATTGAAGTAGGCGTCTGCTTTCTCACTTCTTCTAACTCAAGCACTTCAAGCATTCTTTCAAAGCCAAATTTCTATTCATATCCATGTTCAAATTTTCAGACGCCACCACGCCTTATATTCGATTTCTACTAGTAAATGGCAAGCCTTGCCATAAACTAAGCGATACGGGGACATGCCGAGTATGGTCTTGTATGCTGTTTTGTATGCCCACAATGAATCTAGAAGCTTCAAAGACCAGTCCTTTCTGTTAGAATTAACGACTTTCATCAGGATGGTCTTTATTTCCTCTATCGTGTGTTCCACTGACCAATCGGTTTGAGGATGACACGGGTGGCTACTCTGTTTCGAACACCCATATTTGGATAAGAGGTTCTCAAAGGGTTTGTTACGCGAGAACCCACTGATAATTGCTTTGGGAACTCCGACCTTAGAGAAAATGTTCCTTCGTGAATTTTAGCACGACTTTGTGGTCACACTCGCACGGTAATCAGCTTCAACCCACTTGAACACGTAGTCCACCCCCACAACAATGTAGGCATAGCCGAAGGAAGTAGGGAATGGTCCCATGAAGTCGATGCCCCATACATCAAACACCCAACTACTAAAATGGGGTCTAAGGGCATTATGTTACGACGGAAATCTTTCTTCCTGGGCCACACTTATCACACTCCGCTACACATGGTGTAGGCACTCTTAAACATCGACGGCCAATAAAAGCCCGCGAATGCAAAGACTTTCATGAAGCTGTTTTCTACAGCGAAATGCCTCCACACGCACTATCATGGCAATGGATGAGAATTCCTTCCCGTTTCTTCTTCCTAAGACTCATTTCCTTTATTATCTTTATCGCACAATACTGAACAAATACGACTCCTCCCAATAGTACGAACGGTAACCCGCATGGGAAGCAACTGGCCTGCGTCAGCCCACTCCACTGGGTAACTCTCCCGCTACTAAAAAATTGGCAATGAGCATACCATGGTGCTATACTCACCGTTAGTGTAGACTCTCAGAAATTCATCGACATGTGGGAGGGCTGTGGGCATTGTGGTGTTATTGCTAACTGGAGAGACGATTGGCAACAACGCCTCCACACCCTTCTTATCTCTAATCTGGATGTTGAATTCTTATAGCAATAGAACCCATCTAATACGAGCCTTGGAATTCTGCTTTGTGAGTAGATATTTCAATGTTGAATGATCTCGTGAAGATTGGCAATATTCCCACTTAAATCAAATAAGATCGAACTTATCTAAAGCATAGACCATCGTTAGCAATTTTCCTCGTAGTGCGGTAGTTTCTTTGAGCTCTGCGTAACGCTTGCTCGCATAATACACCACATACGATTTCCTCTACTCTTTGTCCGAGAACCGCTCCGACAGCAAGGTCACTAGCATCGTACATTACCTAAAAAGGAAAGTGCCACAGGCTCTCGCACGTGGTGTTGTAAATGGAATATGCCTTAAGCCTCGAACTTCTCTTGGAATTCTCGCGAGTGATCCCATTCAAACTTTTGCATCTTTTCATGAGCTTGCAGTTTAATTTAGCAATTTTCTGTGGTCTCTGATGAACCCGATAGAAGCCCGTATGTCCCAAGAATCGCACTCTTCACAGATGATTAGCAAAGAGATGGCAATTTCGGATCAATTATACTCTGCCTTTATCCACTTCAATTCCCTTCGAAATGACGTGCCCCAACACTATGCCCTGATTTACCATAAATGGCATTTTTCCCGCCTTAGTACTAGTTCTTTCGACATCCGTATGACGTCTAAAATGGATGAGGAATTCATTGAAGCTTTCCTCGTAAACTGTTATGTCATCCATATAAACCTGCATAATACACTCCACCATATCACTGAAAATACTGAGCATAGAAGGCTGAAAAGTGGCCGGGGCATTGCATAGACCGAAGGGCATCCTCCTATAGGCATATGTACCAAAAGAACAAGTGAAAGTGGTCTTTTCCTAATCATATGCAGTGATCTCGATCTGGAAGTAGCCGGAATACCCATCTAAAAATAAGTAGAAGGGATGACCTAATACTCTCTCTAGGAGCTGGTCCATGAAAGGTAAGGGAAAGTGATCCTTTTGCATCACCTCATTCAAATTCTTCCAGAGGTCGATACATACTCCTCCAAATTGTAGTGCTTCCGTGGGCATTTCCTCCTCCTTTTCATTGAGCACCATAGTAACCCCCGATTGGTACTACTAATGGACTTACCCAAGAGCTGCTACCTGATACGGGTATATGATGCCTGGCCAGGAAGAATTTCAACACTTCCACCTCCACCACCTCTCGTATATGGATCTCGCCCCCATGGCTTACGAACCGCGATTCCTCTTCTATGTAAATATGATGGGTGCATACGACGGATGATGCCTTCAACCGAAATCTCCATCCGATTGCTTTCTTTGTTCCCGTGGAGGATTCAAGAAACTAACCTCCTGTGGATTGCTAATAGTGAAGAAATCACTACTGGACAATGCATTTTTCCTCCCAAAAATGCATATTTCAATTCAATAGGTAGAGGCTTAAGATCTAACTATTGAGGACCATGTTCCTCACTTCCGCAGCAGAGGTAAACTTCAACCTTTCTTCCATCGCCTACGCAAAGAGGCTTACTTTCTCAAGCTCCCGCCGTCTCATTACGCCAACCAACTCCCCGTCAATACATCTTCGCGACAAGCAAATTATTTGCTTATTCTTCAAGGATGGCCTCTATCGTGATAAACTCCTTCACCGTCATCCTTCGTCGGGCAGACATGTGCTTTTGCTCGATGGAAGATACTGAGCTCTAAGGTCATATTTCCAAAGGTTACCGTAGATCACCCCATTCCAACAATTAATGATCGTGATTGAAGTGGCTACAAAATGCCTTCCCAGATGATTGGCACGTGGGTTAGCCTCATCAGCACCGGCTTCAGACAAGTACTACAAAATCCACTGATAGTAGAATTTGTCCACCGAATCAAAACATCTCTCAATCGTCCCTTTCGTATTTTGATGGACCCATCTACTAGAGACAGCGACAAGTGGGTCGGGCTTAAGTTCGCTCTAGCCCAAGCCGCTTATACATGGAAAGGCAAGATTAACACTTTCCCCAAATCTAGCAATGCCTTTTCCACATAAGTGCCGCCTATGTTAACGGAGATTGTAGGACACCCAGGATCTTTATACTTCACAGGAGTCTTGCACTCAATGATGACACTCACTTGCTCAGTCAAAAAGACCTTTTTCTTCACATTAAAGCCTCTTTTTACCATGCATAGGTCCTTCAAAAACTTTGCATACGTGGGGACTTGCTTAATCATATCGAGAAGAGGGGTGTTAACCTTCACCTGCCGTAGTACTTCTAAAATATCAGTTTGAGACGTTTTCTTTTTTCGAAGTGCCTGTGGGAAAGGAGGGGGTACATAGTGTTTTACCTCTTCCCCTGTTGGTTGTTCTTCCTCTGGGTTCAACCACCGTATTGGCCGGATCCGGGACCGCCGGTCTGCATGGTACCACTTCCTCAACGCACACGCTTGACTTACCACCTCAGACGGATCACCGATGGTTTCATCTCATGCATTCCCCGTGCTCTCACGCGGTTCGAAGGAATTTCCTTTCGTGACCCCGTCACGTTGCCAATCCCGTCGGAACTTGCAAGTTGTCATATTTGTCGAGATCTCATAATGCATAACGCCTATTTTCTTGCCGAGCGAGCCTCTACTCGTCTCCATTTTCCGATTAGCTCAACATTCAACACCTTTGTTCCTCCAAAAAGGTACCTACTACTCGCTTTAATTCAGAATTGCTCGCCTACCAGGGAAGAAGGTGGGAGGTCGTTGTCAGGCCGAGGTGGAGCTTAACCCACACAGGTTCTCGAGAGCATATGTGGGCTTTGCTTCCATGATAGCTCTGATGGATTCCTCCAATTAGTGGTTATAGGGTGTTTCCATACGAGCATTTTTAAGTGGTTTATTTTGACCCAAGACATTGGCATGCTCTTGCATCAAATCCCCATCAAGGAACCATTGGACAATGCTCCCAAGATGGCTACTTGACTAACAATTAAAACAGTCAGCGATGCGTGCAATTCAATCACTTCTCAGACTTCATGCCGATTTCTCTTACTAAGCTCCTCCAACCTTCGGGTCAAAGTGGTCGCTTTTCTTTCATCTCTGCGGTTCGAAAGTGCATAAATGTCTCCCTTTGGTGGGTCGGCCTCATCTTTCTCAAATTTCTTAGGATCTCAGGCTTCATCCATGCCTCGATGTTTCTACCACATAGTTCAAAAGTCCATGGCTTCATTCGGTTCCCGTCAGAAGTCCCTCCACACATGGCTCTAAAGAGGTCAGCTTCACGGCCGTGAGACATACCATCATAGAAGTGATTCACAAGCATCCATGTATGTAACCCACATGTGGACATTTAATCGATGGTCTCCATGAACCTCCCAACACCGATAAACTTCTCATTATCGTAGCCGAGGCGTAGATTTCAGCTTCTTCAAACTGGCTGGTCTGGGGTGTATTGGTACTTCTTCAAAATTCAACCAAGTTCGACCCAGTTTTAATTTTTGGCTTATCAACTTCGATTCCTTTTTCTGAAATAATATGCCCCAGTACAATTCCCTTACTAACCATAAAATGACATTTTTCCTAGTTCGCACTGTGTTTTTCTACGTGACCTTACGCAGATTATTCATCATGAGATCTTCTGCAACCCCTCCACACCAAGACATATATCTGCAACCCCATAATGCGCTCTACCAAATCAATGAAGATACCGAGCATACATCACTGAAATGTGGTGGGTATTTACACAAAGCAAAGGTCTCTTCTCAGGGCATATGTGCTAAATGGGCATGTGAAGGTCATCTTTCCGGTCTTCACAAAGAATTTCACTTGAAAGTATCCCGAATAGCCATCCAGAAAACAAAGAGAAGGGTCGACCAGAATCCTTCCTGCCAGCTGCATCCATTTAGCGGCAGGGAAGTGGATTCTTCCCGGGGTCACCATTTAGCCTTCTATAATCAATACATACCCTCCAACCCTGCAAGGTGCGGGCATCTCCTCTCCTTCGCTATGCAATCGGTTACCGATTTCTTAGGCACCACTACTAGACTCACCTGTGCTATCCGACATGGGTAGATGATACCAAATTTCGCAAAGATTTAGGACTTCTACCCTAACCACTTCTCGCATATGCGGGTTCATTTTCTCCGTGGCTTCCTTGACGACTTTGCCTCTCCTCTGTGTATGTAACGGGTGCAAACTTCTGGGCTAATACCCTTCAGATCAATAATCTTCCACCCTAGGGCTTGCTTGTTCTCCCTGAGGATGTGCAAGAGATCACCTTCTCAAGTGTCGAAAGTAGGATGAAATGGAAATTGACACCGCCTCCCGGCTTCTTCCAAATAGGCATATTTCAACCCACAGGCAGTTTTAAGCTCCAATTTCTAGTGGCTCACTGTTCTTCCTCAATCATCAAAGGCAAAAAATTCTTTGCTTTCTTCCCAAGGCCCTCGACGTTTCCAGTCAGCGTGCTTCCCGCCGCCTCTTCCGAACACTCAAACAATTTTTCAGGCTATAGCACATCCCGCATCCCCCAATGGTCACCGTTCCTCCAGATCGCGGTCAATGATGCAAACTCTCTTCTAGGCCATCTTCTATCGTAGTATGTGCTTTTACTTAAGTGGGAAGATGCTGAGTTCTATGGTCATGTTTCCAAGGCGAAGGTATAACACCATTTCTAAGTAGCTGATACTATACTTGAAGTGGCCAAGAAATGGTCTTCCCAAGATGATAGGTACATAATCGTCCCTACCGTCGTTGGTTCTCAGAGCCAAGTACAACAAATCTATCGATAACAGAATTTGTCTACCAGACTAGGACATCTAACGTCCCTTTCGTATCTCGATTGATCTATCTACAAGAGACGTGATGGAAGTGGGCTTTATTCTCCCAACTCGAAATAGCCAGACACGACTGTGGAGGAGATTCACACTCGCACTAAGGTCTAAGAAGGCCTTTCCACACAAGTGCCTCCTAATATTAACCGAGATGGCTGGACAACCCGATCTTTATACTCATCGAGTCTTCAGATTTGATGATAACATTGACTTATTCAAATAAAGATATCTCTCACAACATTCAACCATCTTTTCACTCGTAATAAGTCCTTCAAAAATTTTGCATGTGGGGACTCGCTTGATCATGTCAAGTGGATGTTGATTCTTTACTTGCCTCAAAGACTTCTAACATCTCAAATTGGACACGGCCTTTTTTTAGCTTTTAGTGCTTCGAGGAAAGCGGTGTGCTATTTTTTCACGCAGGCCGCTTGATCACCACTCCTCCGGTTCATTTTCCAAATTTACCGGGCCTCGTTTCACTCGCTTGCGCTGGCTGTTTGAGCTCTTTGCCACTTCTCAATGTGATGATTGCCTTAAATTCATCCATCCTATAATTTGTCTCAATGGAGGAGCTCACTTCTTGCAGTCCCTTGGGATTGCTGTGTCTCGAGAGGGAATTTCCCTTCTCGCACTCGTTTCAGTCGATAGTCTGGATTGAATACCGTTGAAAGGTCTTCAAGTATTTTTGGGAAATTTCAAATTTCAGGCTGTCATGCTTTTGAGAAATTTCTGAGTGTATTGCTCATTTTCTTATCGAGTGTGCTTTCCACCGTGTCAATTCTTTGATTAGCCTAGGCATTCACTGCCTTGTTCCTCCACAAAGTTACCCACCACCTCGTCTTCAAGTTCATAATAGATCGTTTAACCGGAGATGAAGATGGTGGTGGCCGTGGGCCAAGTTGAGGACCAAGCCAAGAGTACAAAGAGGAGAAAAATCGATTCAAGTGCCACGTAGGTGTTATGAATCAATAAAATTTATAACCTAAATTACTCCCCATCGGCGTAGCGTAATCCAATACAAAGATAGCCGCTTATAGGATCAACATAGGGATGGGCTGGCCTTACAAATGATTTGTGTAATGATTCAAAAATGGTGAGACTTTGTTTGGATTTTTGATTTGTACAAAATATATATTGTTTCACTATGCTAACCGAAGGTAATTCAAATAAAGTGTAATAAGAAGTCCTTTTGAAGCTTGGGGCTAATTAGTTTAGTATGATAGAGTTGCAAAGGTGTTCTCAGGTTTCTACCTCGCATTAGGGAAGATGACCTATAGTCATTTCCAAAACAGGATCTTTGTTTAACTTTAAAGACTAACGCTCAGTACCATTTCTCTTTTAAATATAGCATTTATTGAGAATTAAATGTTCATGAAGTTGAAATCTAGCATTTAACCTACCTCCGATGGCTCGTAAATGACAACTAATGGATGTTAGTGTATTTACCACTAAGAATACACTGAACCATAAAGCTTCTGCAAGCATTAATTCAATGGAAGTACATCAAATAGCTTTTTAAACCTAGTTTATTTGAAACATAAATACGTTGCTAGCACTCAAGCTTCGTGAAATACGTAGGAACACCTCGCAACCTCATCAACCCCAGCAACCCTCATCTCTTCAAGGTTTAGAGGTTTATCCAAACATCCTCATGCTTTTCATCTTCAAAGGTAATACTAGAAATAGATATAAGAGAGAGACGAGAGAAAATGAGGACTAAAAAAAGGCCCGTGAATGAAAATGCCTTTAAAATGAAAGTTAGGTTACGATTGTTCAATAAATGGTTTATATAGCCTTACAACAAGTGAAAATACCAATCTAACCTAACCAGTATAATTACAAAGGAGGGTAGAAACAAAACGAACAAAAACTGGTCGTTTTGTACACAAAAACAGGGAGCAGAGAATTTCGCTATAGGTGAAATTAATTTCGCTATGTAGTAAAAATTCGCTATGTAGCGAAATTTCTCTACAATAGCGAAAATTCGCTATGTAGAGAAATTATACATAGTTAAGAATTAAGTATTAGAAGGAATTTCGCTACTATAGCGAAATTTCCGCTTTGTTGTCAGTTGCCCCGTTGTCCTGCCATTGCTTCATTCCCCATTACGTAATCGAAGATAAATCATACGAACTCGATGTAAACTACCAACTTTGATATGCCTAGCTTGGATATGATAGAATAGGTTTATGAAACATGCAAAACTACCACAAAATGTACTTCGAAATACAATCATTAGTACCCAAAGGGACCTACACGTGTCAACTCCATTGATCTATATGATTAGTACAATAAAAAGTACTTAGAACCTATCTTATATGCTGTGTAGGTTCAAAATAAAGACTAGGGTACTAATCGTACATGTGAGGAGGTTTTGGCTCTGTGAGTGGCCTGGGTGGTTCCCTCCAAATGGGCTTTAGGTTTTGCAATATGGGATCGTATCGGTGGCTCAGATCGCCCACTCCGCATCGGGCTTATTCGCCCACAAAGTCCCCACCAAGGAAACATTTGTGCAATGCCTCCTGTGCCTGGATTGACAAGCTAAAGCATGGTTGGTTAGGCGTGGATGCCTCAGTCACTATTCGTACCTCATCTTGATTTCTCATTTCAAGTTCTTCCAACCTCCTAGCCAACGTGGACAACTTTGCTTTTGTCTCCATGTCCTCTGAGAGCGAGTATATGCCTCCCCCTTGATTTGGTGGTGGCCTCATCCCCAATTGTCTCCCTAGATTCGCTCATCATGCTTTGGAGGTTTCAGCTACATAGTTGAGGAAGTCCATGGCTTCGTCTGGATTCTTGCTCAGAAGTCCCCTCTCCACACATGGTCTCCCCAATAATTGCTTCATGGCAAGAAGACATTCCATCATGTATGGTCACTCAAAGATCCATGCAATAAAGCCATGGTGTAGCATACACCGATGGTTTCCATATATCTCTCCCCAACATCGCAGAACTTCATTATCACGGGCTGCAAATGTATAAATTTGCCTCTTCAAACTCATGGTCCTGCACCGATGAACTTTTTCAAAACTCGCTCGCATCGCCCAATTTTTATGAAGTTCCCGCATAGAATTAAGCCACCGGCTTTGTCTTCGAGGGGTTAAAGGAAAGGCCTTCTACTTTAAGCAGATCCATATCGATTGCACTCCTCCTTGAAAGTTGTGCAAACTTCTCAAACTCCCTATGTGTATGTAAGGACTCTCATTTTCAATACCATGGAAGGTCTGCACTGTGGGTACGCCAAGGCCCACTTTACTTACATCTTCAAGTGTGAGGTACAATGCATGAGGGTGCACCACCTGTGGGTGTGGTATATGGTCCCTCATTGACATGCAGGCGTTTGGGGTTTCGGGTATCCCCGTCGACTTTGTTGCTCCTTAGGTGGAGGCTCCATTTGATTACTATGTAAACTGACTTTACACCCCTGCTTCGTGAGCACCGGGTTCTTCTAAATACCGTAGTGTTCCTGTATCCCTGTCGTACAAGTCTTGGGAAACAAATACAAACAACAAGAAACCAAAAACAAGGCTACCAAAACTATATAGTTGGTTAAACTTAAAACAAAGAAAATCATGCACAAGATAAACATTCAATTTCCTACAAAACAACTATATAAATAGGGAAATATTGTGGTAACAAAAGGAATGAGAATTCACTAATACTTGTGATGTGGATCACAAGTTCAACAACTTTTCACTCACACTACGACACCATCCCCGGCAACGACGCCATTTGATTCGTGTCACAGTAGGTGTTCCGGAATCAACAAAATTTATATCCTAGGATTCCTACTGCCGTATAAAAGCTATTGCAGTATAGTGGTCTAGGGTTGAACTCAGGGATGGGTTTTCTTCATGCGAAGTGAGTCACAATTGATTCAAAATGGTGTTTCCACTTTGGATTTGGGGTTTCTTGTAAAAACAGTGGTGTTGATGGCTTAAAAAATCGTAACTGTAGGGAAATAAAGTGTAAAAGAAATCCTGTCGGCCACCTGGCTCGGGGTTCAAAGCAACTAAATGTCCCTGTCCTTTTCCTCATTGGAGGAGGATGACCTATAGTCATTTCCCAAACTGCATCTATGTTTACCATAAAGATCAACCCTAAAATTTTTCTCCCAAGATAAAGCATTTATTAACCATTAATGTTTCAAGTAGTTAAAATCAGCCCTCGATCTAACCCGTAGGGAAAGAAATAAAACTAAACTAAGAACATCAGTAGATCTAGCACAAGTATCCACTAAGCCTTGAAAGTTTGCCAAGTAATCGCCACCAAGGTACATCACAGGATTCAAACCTAACGTGAGATGCGTAAACATAAATGATAATAAATGCCTGCAGATTAAGAATATGAGGACATTGCTTTTTACCTCAAAACTTCCACCTAGTGACCTCCTTCAAGGATGAGGTTTAGTTACATCCCCTTGAGTTGTCATCTTCAAGGGGTCTTTGGCTAGTGAGAAAATGCGAGAAAGGGAGAGAAAATGAGATAAAATCACACCCGCGGAAAGTCGGGAAAAGCTTTGGTGCCACTCATTGATCGTGGATTGATTGATTTTATAGAGCTTGACTGAGGCTGAGAGCACGCTTTTAGTCAAGAAATTACAAAAGCAATGAAAAGAACAAAAATACATTGAGGTAAATTTTGGTACAAAAACCACAAAAAGCAAGCCAAAAGTGGTCAACATTAAAGAACAAGAATCTCAAATTTCGTGTGTTGCGTAAATTTCCTCGTAGCTTGCGAAATTCGTAGTTGCGAACCCGCAACACCGCAAAATCTCCGCAATACCACTCTCCCTCTCAGATTAGCTCCACCGCTCTCTCTCGTCAGACATGCAAACTCGAGTTCTACGTTCTTCGTGATTTGAATCGCTTGAAGATATCGTAATCGGGCTTGCAAACTACAAAAAGATCCACAAAATATGATTTGTGGTATACGGACCTTAGTGTATCACTCAAGAGTTATTGATTAGTACACAAAAAGTGCTCAAACCCGTAAATTTAACAGGCTCAAAACAAAGACTATTCGGGGCACTAATCAATGTGTCTTCTTTTCTTTTCATCTTTTTTTAATAATTAGTTAACCTTCTGTGGATCTCCTTAATACTAGTCAAATTCCCATAAACTTGTTTTTCATTGATTCATCAATGTGGTGTGGCAAATTCAACTTTCAAGATCAAAGAGGTCTT